>ML685870.1:2035471-2055599 GCA_007922175.1 Pelusios castaneus | reverse complement strand
TCTGACGAAGTGGGATTTTCTCCCACGAAAGCTCATGCGATTAATAAATCTGTTAGTCTTTAAAAGTGCCACAAGACTCTGTTGTCTATTTTCAATGAGTTATTGATCATGTTCTCCTCCCATTTCACATTGGTTCAGAATGCCTGTAGCTAGCTTGGTTGTAGATGTTTCTGTCTTCAGTATTCATATCACAATGTTGTTGCTCACTTCAGTGGATTTTTGATCAATCCATTGATGCACTCATCACTACACCATGGAGAAGGAAAGTTTTGGTTAAGGATATTGGGCCAATTACCTATTCCTATTAAAAGGGGAATGAGATGTTTAACATATATTAGAGAAAGAGAGCACATATGCAGATATCTTGGAATTCAAACTTTCAGATAAAAACACAGATGGGAAGAGCTTTGATACTTAATCTATGTACCTAAGAGAGATGAAAAAATCATTGGTAATATGAGACATGGGCAGACATGATTTGAGAGAAAAATCCTGCATTTGTAATTACATAATATTCCTCGTAAGAAAACTGAACCTAGTGGAGAAAGTCTAGATGTTGTTTAGAATTAAATTTAACTGATGCCTTGCTTGGCCTTTTAGTCACTCATCATGATAATTTTTCAATTTGGTTTATTTAAGTAAAGCTGTGTGAAACTAATGAATTTCATAAAACATCTGCTAACTTCCTCTGCAAAGTTTTCTCAGAAGTAAATACACTTTAAAAAAATGAATATTTTGCTTTATAGGAGTGTCTCATCCTTATCTTAAATTAAAAAGGACAGGTAGGCCAAAATTCAAGAGAGAATCCTGCTTTAGATTAGCCTTGATTTATGACATTGGCATAACAGTAATACTCTTGAGGCAGTAGGAGCACCACCCAAAAGATGAAATCCTGACTCTATTAAAAGTAAACAGGAGCTTAGCCATCGCCTTTAGTGAAACCAGGATTTCACCCTAAGGCTATGTCTATACACTTGTTACAAAGCGTCTGACGAAGTGGGATTTTCTCCCACAAAAGCTCATGCAATAAATAAATCTGTTAGTCCTTAATAATGCCACAGGACTCTGTTGTTTTTCTGCAATAGACTAACATGGCTATCCCTTTGGAACTTGTTAAATTAAGTCAACTTTGTTAAGTCGACTTAACAAAGTCGACTTTAAATCGACCTTGTTAAGTCGATTTAGCATGTCTGCACTGTATATTCAGGTCCACTTAAAGTCGACCTTGTTAAGTCGACCTAGAGCATCTACACTAGATGCCTAAGTCGACTGGCAGGGGCTAGGTCGATCTAGGAGTGGTGCATTGTGGGAAGCATGTCATGAGACACCCGAGAAGTGCCCTCTCCCCCAGTCACTACTTTAAAAGAGGAAGTGAGCTCAGCACCTTCCCCATATATCTGGCAACATGGAGGCTGAGCAAGTCATGGACCAGACTCCCCTCCTGAGATTTGTCAGGCAGCTGCGCGACACATGCCAGCTATTGGCAAGGCTTCTTCGGCTGTGGAGCAGTCTTGTGTGGCAACCCGCCAGCATGGAGGAAGACGACAGCCTGCCTCCCCACCTTGCTGCCCCAGCAAGCTGCCGTGCACACAGCAGTGTGCTCCGTGCCTTGTCGCTTCTGAGCACGTGAGGCCAGCAGCGACTGGTGGGAGCCGAACATTCTCACCACCTGGGATTATGACCTGTCACTGCAGAACCTCAGGATGAGCAAACAGACCTTCCTCGAGCTGGTCCCTGGTTCTGCAGTGCATGTATACCAGACTCCAACCCGCTCTGCCCATAGACAAGCTAATAGCCATCGCCGTGTGGAAGCTGGCAACCCTGGACCTCTTCCGCTCTGTGGTCCAGCAGTTCAGCATCAGGAAGGCCACCGTGGGGACCCTCATACAGGTCTGCAGGGTGATCAACAAGGTCCTGCTAGCCGCCTAGTCACCCCGGGCAACCTGCACAAACTCCTCGCTGGTCTCGCCGGACTCAGTTTCCCCAACTGTGGGGGCATTGTGGATACCACCCACAACCCCATTCGAGCCTCAGACTAGCGGCCCACAGACTACATCAACCACCAGGGCTACTGCTCTGTGGTCCTGCAGGCCTTTGTGGACCACCGCAGGATCTGCCGCAACATCTACGTGGGCTGGCCAGGGAAGGCACATGACACATGCATCCTGCGCAACTCTGCCCTGTTCAGGTGCATGCAGGCAGTTACCTTCTTCCCCGTCCACACCATCACCTTTGGGGATGTGCAGGTACCTGTCCTGCTCCTGGGGGATGACGAATACCCTTTGATGCCCTGGCTGATGAAGCCAGATGGATGCCAGCAGGGACCTCTTCAATCAGAGGCTCCACCAGTGCTGCAGCTTCGTTGAGCATGCCTTCGGCCATCTCAAGGTCCACTGGAGGGCCCTTCTGCCCCGTCTGCAGCTTCTCAAGAGCAACATCCCGGAGGTTGTCAGCGCCTGCTGTTGCCTGCACAACCTCTGCAAGCTGCGAGGGGAAAGGGTCCCCCACACCTGGAAGGCCAAGGCTGAGAGGCTCGCTGCCGACTATGAGCAGCCTGATGTCACCCTGCCCCGGACGCAGCAGGCCCAGCGGTGAGCACTGGTCATCTGGGACATGCTGAAGGCCCACTTTGACAGCAAGGTGTGCTGAGGGGTGGGCTTGCTACCAGGCCCCTTTACCTCCACCACTCGTGCATGCCTGCCCCCCCACCCCCATGCACCCATCTCCCCTCTGTCCCCACACCAATAAAAAGCATGACACACTGTATAACAGTATTCAGGGTTTTTATTCAGGGGGAGAATGGGGGTTGGGAACTGTCGAGGTTGGGGGGAGTGAAGAGGGTCAGGGGGAGGAAGGGAGGGAGGGGGGAGTGAAGGGGATTGGGGAAGGGGCCAGTGCTAGTGGCCTCTGGAAGCCGGGTCCCGGGCCTGCAGATGTCCGGTCCTGGCTTGCTGGCAAGGAGGGCTGCCTCTGGGGTGCAGGGTGGGGCCCGGAGGGAAGAGGATCTCCTCCAGGCACTCCAGGGACTGGGCTTGCTGCTCTATGAGGTCAAGCATTTGCTCAAGCAGCCTCTGCTCACCCCTCCATAGACCCTGCTTGACCCTCCAGTGGGCATCCTCCTGCTCTTGCCACGCCACCAGCCATGGCTCAGTCCGCTCACTGACATATATCCCGTCTTCGAGGAGCTTGTCCCCAGACCCTCTGCCCCTGTGGAAGGCCCTCCATGGCCCCCCCAACCCTGTCTGTCCCTGGCCCATGTCTCCCTGCAGTCCCTGTGCCATAGGCATGGCCAGCCCTGCCTGCATGGAGGGAGGGAGGGAGAGAGGGAGGAAGTACTCACCGGCAGGTGCAGCAGGTGTCTGGCACATTGTCCCTTCACCTAGGTCTTCTTCGGTGGGGGGAACCTGCACCTCCTCCTCGGTGGTGGTGTCCGCCATTGGGGCAGGGATGAGCTCCGGGCTGGTGGCTGGTTCCGGGGCTGGCGGGGTGCCCTGCTGCTGTTTGGTCTTCTCTTCCTCCAGCACCACAGTCTTGTCCACTGAGCCCTCCTCCTTGTCGTCATTGAGGGAGGGTGGCTCGGTGGAGTCAATGGTTTAGGCTTGGAAACTACCTCTCTCCTGCCCCGGAAAGACATCCAACTGCTGGTAATACCGACAGCTGGTGGGGGCTGCCTCTGTCTGGATCATCTCCTCCTGGGCCTTTTGGTAGCCCTGGCAGAGGTCCTTTATTTTCACCCGGACCTGCTGGGGGTCCCAGATGTGGCCCTTGGCAGTCAGGGCCCGGGAGATGGAGGCATATATCTCCCAGTTGCGGTGGCTGTCATGCAAATGGGAGGTGACTGCCTCGTCCCCACAAATGGCCAGCAGGTCGAGGATTTCCTCATGACTCCAGGATGGGGCCCGCTTGCGATGCTGGCTGCTCTGCCATGGTTGCAGAGGCAGTCCTGGCCAGCTCTGGGGAGCAGGGTGGTTAGGGCGCTGCCCTGACCTGCGGTTGGCCAGGGCAGGCTCTTCTTATGCCAACAACCCTGGGAGGAAGGTCTGGAGGCCATGGAGGTCGACTTAAGGCTACTCTGTGTCTACACTTGCTTAAGTCAACTTAATAAGTCTGACTTAAGCGCTTAGTCGACCTAAAACTAGATGTTATTAAGTCAACTTAAGCTTTCTTTAAGTTGACTTAAGGAAATGCTTAAGTCAACTTAATAAAAGCCCAGTGTGGATGCAGAGTAGTTTAAGTCGACTTAAGCCTCCTTAAGTTAACTTAATTTGTAAGTGTAGACGCACCTTAAGAGTGTAGTTCAATAGGTAGAGCCCAGTTCTCCCACCTTCCTCACTCTCAGTTGTGTTTGTTTTGAGAATGACACCACTGAAATTAATGTAATTTTCTTATTTCTGAAGATATAGCATATTCTCATAGGAGTTGTTTGCAAATATCAGTTCTGCATCTGGATTGAGATTTCATATATACACCTAAGGAGTCTGCTGGCACTTTTAAAGACTAACCAATTTATTTATCACATGAGCTTTTGTGGGAGAAAATCCCACTTTGTCAGATGCTTGAAGATGGGGAACTTACAAAATGGGAGCAAAATAAATGCAGGGCAGTAAAAGTCAAAGTGTTACAGCAAATCAAAGCAGTTGTTCAGATTCAAAGAGCGGAGAAAGGTAGGGTTCTGGGGGAAGGAAAGCAAAGTTACCTGTTGTAATGGGGGAAAAAACCCATAGTCTCTATTCAGCCCTAAGTTGACGGAGTCTATTTCCACTTCAAATGGCTGTATTCAGTGCCTTGCATGATTTTTTTCTCTTATCTGCCCTAAATCTCATGACTTCTTTCAGTTGGTCTCCTTTTGTTTGCATCTCCTGTTACTAATAAGTTATACTATTGAAACTAACTGGTTTCATTGTGGCTGCAGGCTAAGGCAATACAAAAGGGTGGAATAGGTTGCAACATACTTTGGGCAGTTTCCTAAAGCTTTGCAGTATACCTTCCGAGGTGATACAGTAGAGCACATGGGACCCAGCAACAGCTTTACATCTTAAAGGATTAATGAAGTGTATTATTTTTCTCTACAACAGTGTTGGCCTCAGGGGATGAGTGTCCAGCCTAACAAACCACAACCACTATGGTCTTATGAATGAATGAAGCTACTCGGGGTATGAATCCCATATGCTACATGATCAGAGGTTGCAAGCCCCAGGACTCTGGACTCACCTTGTGCAAGTAAGAAAGAAGGGCTCTCTTCAGACTAGCTGATTTCTTCCTAACATTCCCACGAAGAAGCAACCTGCCCCTGTGTTTATTATATTTTTAAAAATGTTGTTTAAAAACAACTTTGAAGTGAACAGCTGTGCAATTTATCTCCCAAGACAATCCTGTTTATCAGTGATCTATTTTTCATATGATTCATCCTGGAAATTTGGAGCTTTAAAACAAGACACCTAAATGTTCTACTATATGATCACCAGTGCCTCACTCTTCCTCCCCAGCTGGGAATGCTGCTGTGAGCTCCAGGAAGCCATTTTTCCTAGCCCTTGACAAAGCAGCTGCACTTTTAAGCAGAAACCAACAGCAGTAGCAGGGTAGAGAGAGCAGAAGATTACTGGAACTGACAGAAATGTCCTGGCATCACCCAGGATGTCATGAATAGGGCCCAGTTAGTGACAGAACCAGGATGTGAGATAGGCTGAACTGTTTAAGCACTATAGAGAAGAGCAAAATTCTTTCAGGAACATTCCTATGATACTCCAATTCTGCTTGTTTTTCAAGGGCCAGTGGCTCAACAGAAATAATTTTCTTTCTTCTATATGGACAAAAAATGGAACACAGCTTAGACTGGACATTCAGTGTGTTCTATTTCCAAACACAGCTTTAGTCGGAGCAATAATTCTTATGAGATTCTATTAGAGTGATAGCTTTCACTGAAAGGGAAAATGTTCCTCTGGGAAACACAAATAATTAAGATTTTATTTTTCAGAGAATGGTTAGGAGAGTTGTTCCTTGCAATCATTGGTAAGTTACAACTGCTGCAGTCCTTTTAACATGCAGCTCAAGGACTGGACTCATTCATCACCAAAGGGATCGCTGCCACCAATTCTCCACTGTGCCAGAGATCGTATTATTACCACACCCACTAAGTGCAAACTGTGTGTAAATTGCTACCATTCTGATTTCATGGTGTAAGCCTTCTACCAGGTGCCAATGACAATAATAAGTCTGGGTTCAATCTGTCCAGAGGTGTTTTTCTAAGAGAAATGAAAATATGAACTCCCTGCTCCCATTTCTAGGTGGTTCTTCCCCACTTGCAAGCACTCAGGAGTCATATTTTATTTGGCGAAAAGGGAAAAAAACTAATCAAAGAAAGATAGTCCCCTATAACTACATTAGCAAAAGCCAATCAGAAACTCAAGAGTATGGTCAACCCTGCAATTCCAAGTATTAATTCTGTAGTTTGTTGAGGTCCCAAACAATTCCCATCCTCCTGAAATCCAGTTCAGCGTTATAATTAGACTTGTGTAATCAAGGAATGGCTTTTATCTTCCTGTCTGTTCTAGTCTCAAAAAATCCACATTACCAAATCTCCACTTTTGCCACTATTGGTCTGCTCTCACTTTGAAATTGGCGCTGTGCTATCACCACCAACAGCACTGGTCCCATCTGGTCTATGGCTGAAATGAGCTTTGAATCACCTTCAGCAGAATAATTCCATATTTGTTGAATAATTTCAGGGCAAAACAGGACCTTTAGATGAAGTCCCTACCGCCTCAACTAGAGCTTCTCGTCTTAACAATAGAAACCTCATTCTCTCCTTTTTGAGTTTGAACCTAATTCCCAAACCAATGTCTTCTACCTGGAAAGTCAGGGTCACCCACTTTTTCCAAGATGTAATCTTGCACCATTTTGTTATCCTTTCATGAGAACAATAACAGTAACACTCTTATCATGTATATAATAGAACATAGATAAATAACAATTTAAGCAATAACAGACAGTTTGTGGAACACGAGTAAGCAATATTATAATTCATGTAAATGAGGCTTGCAATAGCTGATTTTTTCCCTGGCAGTGGGATCAGAGAGTTCTATCACTCTTAGTGGTCTAGCTCTAGAGTTACAGCATAATTTCCTATCCATTAGCTGTGCTGGAGAAAAACAATTCAAAATATAAGACAGTAGGGAGTCAGGTTCCAAATCTCTAATTTTGAACCAAATTCTTTTTATCTGTGTAAATCTGGATGGAGTAATTCCATTCAAGTCAATAGAATTGCTGAAGATTTACACCTACATACAGATTCATTTGCACCTCCAGTTTACACTTTAAGATTATTTTCATAGTCCTTGAGGAAAATACACTTGGATTATTACCTCTTAATCCTGGGGCAATCATCCTAATTACAATATGGTATGAAAAACAAGAAGGGGTGTATTTACTATACTCTCTTGATAACTTGTTCCTGATTAATTTATTTCTTCCCATTTTCAGATTTACTAATTATAGAAAAATTGGTGAGTGGTTTTAACATGTCTTGCAGTCCAGGTGATTCCAGTACTAATATTTTGTGGCCAGGCACTCCTATAATTGTGCTGTTCATTAATGAATTGATAAAGCAGAGAAAGTTGACATGGTATTAATCATAATTAGTTTTGAGCTACAGCATTGTATAAATTGCTGAAATTATTCTTAATGAATGTGCTCAGGGGAAAGAATTGCAAGAAAAGAAAGCATTCACTATAAAGTGATGCCCTTTGGTAGCTTTAGCACCTTAAAATATTTTCATAAATGTTCTACAAAATTGCCTGTTAAAGGAATGAATTTGAGTGGTGCTGAGCAGTTCACAGATTAAATTCAGTGATTGCTCAACCTGCCTGAGGATTACAATTCAATTTTTTTTATTAAAGCCCATTCCTCCCATAAACACCTTCATGTCTTCATCCATATTGCCACTTATGCAAGAAACATCTCCACAAAATGATGAGCATAGCATACCTTCAAATTCCTTTTTAAGAACCATCTCTACTGTGATAAACATGAGAAATAACCTAATGAAAATGGCTAGGCAGGTGGCCTGTTCCCAATTCATTAATCTCTTGTTCATTTAGCCCATTTAATTAAAAAAATTATGAAGCCGGTAAATTATACTTAGCTAATACATGCAACCATGTGTTACTGTTGCAGTTTCCCCCCTGCCTCCTCCATTGTGAACTACACTCACTGTCCCCATCTTGTCCAGATCCTGCAGTGCTGGCAGAACTCCTGAATCCATGTGTAATCCCATAGACTTAATGTGGGCTGCATGTGGATACAAGGGTCCCCCAAGGCATCAAATGGGAATAGCTTTGATTGTAAGGTATCTGGATGGAACACTTCTCCTGATCTGAGCCTCTGGGCACCACTGTAAAACAAATAATCACAGTCAGCAGGTGGACAGGGCTAGAGGGGGCTCAGCTGCTCCACATCAGCCAGCTAGCTCACCAACTGCCATCCTGCACACATGTCCAGCTTGCCAGACAAAGACCCAAGTCCAACGGAGCCAGGGACAGAAAAATGCAGAGCCCCGCTTTCTTGTGGGTGGATCCAACAGCTGATGTTGTGGTGGGATCCCAAGGAGCCAGGCCCAGGCCATGGGACTGAAGTCACCACTGCCCTGCTGAGCTCAGAACACGCTTGGTCTCTAACCCCTTCCTTCCCCCATGAGCTTCTCCTCTGCAAAAGGCCAGGAGAGTCTGTACAGTGACCCATATGCACCAAAGAATGGAACCATCCCCTACCCAGAGGCACATGAGGATAAAGAGTGGCACTTGCCCAAGCTCTACACTAACGAGTCCTTCCCCATAGATCTGGGAGACTGGCTACTCCCCTCACTCTGATAGGCTGCGTCTACACTGGTAAATTAAGTCGACTTAAGCTTGGCTTAATTTGCCCTGCGTCTACACTACACTACACTTTGCTTAAGCTTAATGAAAATTAAGTCGACTTTATTAAACCTAGATTTAAGTAGACAAGGCTTAATTTGACTTTTTAAAGTCAAATTAAGCCAGTGTAGGCGTGGGGTAGCCCTAAATTGACTTAGGGCTACCCCAGGACTATACCACTGCCCTCCCTGCCACGGGGGGGGCACAGGGGGAGCCTGGCATGCCCCCCAAAGGGCAGGGCAGAGGCCTGTGTGTGATGCTGTCTGGATTTAGGGAAGCATTTATGATATTATTTTTAATGGATATCTCATAAATGCTATAATCCATAGGAACTATGTCATGTTTGGTATCAAGGTAGTAATTTGCTGGGAATGATTATATAGTTTATGTCTAGGAATTCTATTTCGATTAGAGGTTAGGAATTTGGTGTTATATCTATACTTTTACTTATGTTATTTTATTGAAATACCTGAGAGAGGCGGGTGTGTCAAACCATTGTCTCCTTAATGTTTAGGAATCTGTCAGGTGATATGGTCCCAGGGAGTATCCTGATGAGCCATTAAGGACACAATGGTTGTATTCTTTATGTCCTTAATGGCTCTATTGCATCTCTTTCAAATTATCACATGATCACTGTTCAAGAAAATAGAGAATGTGCAAAAAGAAAAAAAATATTCATTTTCTGCTTTTCCTTTTATTCCAAGGGCTGGACCTCAGGGGCAGTGATGAAAAACAAATCTGGGAAAGCAGAGATAATTTTCCAGAGTTGCATTCTCTTTTTGCAAAGGATGATGAGCGATTTGAATGAAAACTGCATGCTACATTTAACTTAACAAGGCAGAAAATTCAAAATGAGTTGCTGCACATTGCATTGACCTGATGAAGAGACACATAGCCAAGGAAGTTCAGAGTGTTGGATTGTATTGCCTGATTGCTGATGAAGTGCACAGTTAACAAGAGAACTCTCCATCTGTGTCTTTTATGTGTCATTGATTTAAATACACACAAGCCATTTGTCGTGTTTAAAGACTGTTCTGGATCACAAAAAAACCAGAGAATTTACAACAGTCTCAAGGAAGGAACAGAAACATTTGGAATAAGGCCACTATGGTAGTGCCTCAGGTTTATTATAGGATGAGTGTTATCTCAGCTACCACTAATGGAGTACAGTAGAAAATTAGAATTAACCACTCCAGCCATCTACACTCATTGCATGTCTCACAAGCTTAAGTGTGTTATTGTAGATGCTTATAAAACAAATAGAATCACATTTGGATTTTTCAGCACTTTGGAATCACTGTATTATTATTTCCCCACACCTGAGCACCACAGATGCTTCCACAGTTTACAGGAATCAAGCCCATTGAATTGATTGGTCTCAGTGATATACATTGGGCATAGAGGTGAAGATCTGTCGATGTATGCAAATCCACCTTGAAAGCTACTATCCAGTGTCTAAATGAGTTTCAGCCTACTAAAGCAAGTGATTTACTGCAGCAAGTGCAGAATATTTTATTACACATCTTGTTGTTTTTGATCATCTGCTGTCATTAATTCAGGTTGCTCACAAGGCCCTGCAAGCCAAAAACACCACATGCTCTTCAGCAGAAAAAGGAGGTCGTAGCCTCACTTCAACTTTGATGAACACATGAAATGAAAAATCATGGAAGCATATATGGGATAATGCCTTGAAAGATGCTGAAAATGTTGGAATTTCAATTGAGGCAGAGGAAGATGCAGGTGTTTGGTGACCATATACAACTTCAGTTTCCAGCCCAGGGACTCTCCAAAGCACAGTTATTTACTGCATTCCTTTCCCTCTTCAATTGCTGCATGTACCTGAGTTACTTCCCCACAGCCACAGCATTCTCATCAGTTTCAGCAGCCAGAGCTCTTTCTCTTCTCCCCAGGTTCCTACCTGCATTTCTCTTTTCAAAGCAATATACGGTTGCAGAGTGCTCCAGACAGCTACTGACTCTATTGTGCCCTATGGCTCCTCATACATGGGCTTGCTAGGCAGGCCCTCATTGTTTGCTCCTCAGAGCCTCTTTTCTATTGGTAACTTTTCACACAGCCTCCCCAGGACTCTATTAACCCCTTACTGGCCACTGTGGGGCCAATGCCCCATCACAATGGCATTCTGGCTTGTGAACCTGTTGCAGTTGACAAGGTGCTGGAAATCTATGGGAAGATTACAAGGATCAGTGCCAGTTTTGCAAAATCCAAGATGTCGATCGCACGTACTGATATTGAATTTCATGGACAGGTTGTAACCTGAGTAAATCTGTGAACCATTCTGACAGCCTGGGAATACCCCAATTTCTTTGAGACGGTTCATTCACCAGTTCAGCTATTTATTAGCTCAGAAAAGTTTGCAATTTCCTTCTCAGTGATGCACTGAATTAAAATATACTTTAGAAGAGCAATGAGCCAAGAAAGGTTTTCAGCTTTGGTTACCTGAACATTTAATCAGACATCACCAAAGACACTGATCTTGAAGAAATTATGAAAATAGGGAATCAGAACACTTCTATTGGAATAAGAAAGTAAGAGCAAATTTTTTATTATTCATGTTCTTGCAAGCTGAATCTGTTTTAACACTAATTTAAGTGTACTGAAAAAAGATAAACAGATTAGCCACTAGGTTGTGTCAAATGTGTATGCAGTAGGCATGAAATAGTTTTATTTATTATTATTATTATTATTATTGAGTAGTGGTCCATTGGTTTAATGTGCATCTTAAGTATATACCATATTATACACTATTTTCAGATGAATGCTGTAATTATGAATTACACAATCCTGAATGGCTTGAAATGTTCCTCAGTACAGTAGCTATTAAGTTGGTCCAGTAAGAAAGCAGGGTCTAAAACCTCAACAGCAAAGTCCAGTCTCTGAGGTCACTGGGTGAAGCGGTTGCCAGGACTGCCTGGAGCAGTTGTGGCTGCCTTTCATGTTGTGCTTAAGAGCTGGCTGGCTTCATTGCAGTGGGAACAGGAGTTGGCTCTCTCTGGGTGGGTGCGTCTGCACTTGTAAATTAAGTTGACTTAAGCAGGCTTAAGTCGACTTAATTTACTCCTCGTCTACACTGGGCTTTCCTTAATTCAACTTAAGCTGCTCCTTAGATCGAATTAAGAAAAAACTAGTTCGAATTAATAACACCTCGTTTTAATTCGAACTAGTGTCTAAGTCAACTTTATTAAGTTGACTTAGCCAGTGTAGATGCCCTAAGTCAACTTGGTCAACCTAGGGCGGGGGGACAAGGGAGCCCTGCATGGCTCCCTGGCAGAAGGGAGCTACTGTGGCTCCCTTGTCCCCTGGGGAGCCCGTGCTCCCTTCTCCCCAGACCTGCGGCTTTCCTGCCAGAGGAGCCGCAGCCCTGGGGAGAAGGGCTCCCCAGCTAGGGCTCCAGTGGGAGGGGATCCCCCACTGGAACCCTGGCTGGAGAGCCTGGGAGATGGGTGGCTTGTCCTGGCGAGAGCCAGCCAATGCACAGCTGGCTCTGCTGGGACCAAGAAGCTCCGGGCGGCTGTCCCAGCTCCCTTCTCCCCGGGACCACTCAGATCCTGGGGAGAAAGGAGCATGGGCTACCTTCTGCCCAGGACAATGGGGTACCAGGGAGAAGGGATCTGCACTGACAGCAAAACCCTGGGGTTTCCCATTAGCTGGAGCACGGAGCCAGCAATTGCCAGCCCCACACTCCAGCTGACAGAGGAAACCCACGGATCCTGGGGAGAAGGGAGCCGCAGCCTGAACTCCCTTCTGGCTGGGACTTGACCAGTCCTGGCCAGAAGGGAGCCCCGCGCTCCCTTCTCCCCGGGACCCGTGGGGTCTGGGCAAGAAGGGAGCATGCTCCAGCTGACGGGAAACCCTGGGGAAAACCTTCTCCCTGGGACCCCATTGTCCTGGGCAGAAGGGAGCCCATGCTCCTTTCTCCCCGGGATCTGAGCAATCCCGGGGAGAAGAGAGCTGGGACAGCCGCCCACGGCTTCTCTGTGCCGGCAGAGCCAGCATCCGCCGGCAGGCTCTGCCAGGACGAGCCACCTGCGGCTTCTCAATCTGGGGAGAGCCAGCTTTGCAGGGCTCGCTCTCCTGGAATGAGCCACCCACGGCTTCTTGTCCCAGGGAGAGCCAGCTGGCTCTCACTGGAACAAGCCTCCAGCAGCTTCCTGGTCTGGGGAGAGCCAGCCCTGAAAGGCTGGCTCTCCCTCCACCTATCCAGTTGACTTAGAGAGTCTAGTGTAGACTCTCTAAATTGATTTAATAGGAGCACCTTTATGTTGACTTAAGAGTCTTGCATAGACTCATTAAGTCGACTTAATAAGGTCAACTTAAAGTCGACTTTAGAAAGTCGACTTAAGAAACTTGACCTAACTTTCTGAGTGTAGACATAGCTGGTGTGTCTACACTGGTGCCTTAGGTTGACCTAAGGATGCTTAAGTCAACCTACAGAACTCTGCGTCCACACTGGGTGCTTGTTAAATCAACTTAAGTGCTTCCTTAGGTCGACTTAATAACATCTCCTCTAAAGGTTGACTTAAGGCTTAAGTCAGCCTTATTAAGTCGACTTAAGTCAACTTAAAGCCAGTGTAAATGGATATGTCTACACTATAGGTTCTAAGTCGACTTAACAAGGTCAACTTAAGTCAATTTTAAGTGTAGATGCTCCATTAAGTTGACTTAACTTAACAAGTGTAGACATAGTGAGTCTGAGACCTGTGGCTGAGAAATATGGTTTCTATGGGTCAGATGATTTCAAATTTACATCCAACATTTTACTCTTAATTTTGCTTTTGGAAATATCCTCTGTAGTTTTTTCTGAGTCTGCTTCTATATGGTGCTTAGTTCCCTGAGCACCCATTGAAGTCACTGGGAGTTCAAAGGATCTCAGCATCAAGAAAGAGCCAGGCCTGTTTTCCCTTTTCTCATCCAGTTTTATAGCATGGGCTCATTCCTGCAAACTTCTGATTTCCTTTGGAGATGAGTGCTTAGTATGTCAGAGAAGGCTGTGCATTTTCTGGGATCAGGATTTGTATCATTCTAAATGAAGTGTTTCCATTATTTTGCTGTGGCAGGTCTTTGGAAAACTCCTATTTTATTTGGTCTTATTTTAAATCTGGCCAATCTTTCTATTTACCACAGGTTTTGCACCTTTCAAATATTTTTAGTTTCTTCTTCTGACATGTTCTTTTCTGGTGCTCTTAGCTTAGCTGTTTTAGTGTATCCATTTTCCAGTTATTATTTAAATATCTCCCATTCCCTACATATTTCTTTTTGAACAAATAATTGACTTCAATCAGGGACTGAATGTTTTCCTGCAGCTGTAGATTCATGTCTGCCACAAACTTCTTACGAACAAAAAAAAAAAAAACAAAACATTTATTCAGCCAGGGTTTATTCCAGGAAGGGATGTTGTAATTCCAAACAGTGTTTGGATCAGTCAGGCTGGACTTTGGTATAATCATAATGAGTACAAGGACATGCCCAATCATATATTAGCATGTAGAACGTTACACTATCAGTGTGAACTATATTTGAAGAAAATGACATAGAAGAGAGAAGGAAAATGGGATGAAAATAGACTACATTTTTAAAGGGTTTTGAAAAATTAGATTATAAAAAGTCAGTCCATTTCAATATTTCTTTTAATGATAAAAATAATTTAAAACCTTTTTTTAAAAGCCAGTCCCACATCTCCACCATGTGCTTATATTTACTTACTCACTTCCTTTTCATTTAGCTTTTGCAGAATATATAATATCTCAGGCTATGTCTACACTTACTAAAATTAGTTTGAATTAGTTAGTTCGAACTAACTAATTCAAACCAATTTTAGTTAGTTCAAATTAGCTTAATTCGAACTAGCCTGGCCACACTGGAATGTTAGTTTAAACTAAGCAAGCACTTGCTTAGTTCGAATTAGCGATCCCCATTCATTTCAATGGCCGGTTAATTCGAACTAAGAAATTAGTTCGAATTAACATGGCCACATTGATTAAGTCAAACTAGTTAGTTCGAATTAACCCCTTAGTTCGAATACCCTATTCAAACTTATTAGTTTGAATTAAGGAAGCCCTTAATTCGAACTAACTAAAGCCTAGTGTAGCCATGGCTTTAGTTAGTTCGAATTAAGCCTCTTTAAGTCGAACTAACTTGCTGGTGTGGACATAGCCTCAGTGTCTGATTAAGTGAGTAACCATCATTTGTATTAGTGTTAGTATCATGAATTGGCCTGAATAGATGCAGACACAAATCCTTGTCATGGACCCAGCTATACATTTATTTTAACCTATTTAGTATTTAAATGAGGAAAAATCATAAAAACTATTATCCTGAACGCAAGATTATAATTGTATAAAATGACCGTTATGCTTTCCAAGCACTATACAAATATTAACTACTCTTCCCAACTTTGTTTTGAAGTAGGTAAATATTCTCATTTTACAGATGAAGGAACTGACACACTAATAGATTATACTTGGTGCAAGACCATATAAGGAGCTAGTGGGAGAGTTAGGATGACATATTTGTATTCACTGTGTCTATTCCAAAACTCACATTAAAAACAATTTCCTAACTAAAATATTTACATGGGACATCCAACAAGTTCTACACCCATAATTAAAAACAAAATTAAAAAAACTTCTACAGCAGCTTCCCAACATAAAACAGCTCCCTGCATAGGTTCTCGAACCAGGGGTGCTGGCTTGCAATCATTTCCCTCATATACACGATTTACAGTGTGATTCAATGGCTCTCAGCTCCAGAATTTTTAGTCAGTTGTTCAGATCACAAGAATATGCTGCCTGTTACTAGGTTTTCCATTCTTCTCATAGCATGTTATGATAAAATTGCCTACCAGTTCTGGCAGTCATTCTGAAGTGAAAGAGTTATTTGCTGGTCAGTGTGATTTCCCAGAATCCTGACAAACAGAACTCCTGGAGTAAAATAGTCAGCAGTGGATTCTGTGGTTGTTTCAGGTCCATCCCTTGGCCCTGAAAACTTCTGCATATCCCCAAGGTTCTGCTTCCTCGACAATAATCCATCTTCAAATTGGCCTGCTTTTTCAATGTCCTATAATGACACCTTCCACAAAACCCTCAAGAACATTTCAAATTTACTAATGTTATGATCAGACTCTGAACACTAGCCAACTTCTATCTTGTTTATTTTACCTGGCTTGGTTCCTAGGACTAAGTCCAGAATGTTCTTTGGTCTTGTTACTTTGTCAAATAGCCATATACAGTCAATAAACAATCTTCTACTCCTCTCTTTCCCAAAGATTTTACTTATTAGTCTCAGTGCCTCACAGCTGTCTCCCATTATATATTCAAATTTATCTCTGCTCCACACTATTACTTTTGTTGTTGTAAACTATTGAGTTGAATCGTGACTCTGTGGCTATTGGCACTCTTGATATATTAAGGAAAAGAATCCCATACAAGTGAATGTTTCCTCCTTTAGGACTCTGACTTATTAATTCTTCATTGCCTTTCAAATCACATCTTAAAATATGACTTTTCTCCCTTGCCTATTGGTGTTGCTGTGATGACAGAAGATTTTAATTTATGTCTCATACAATGAGGTACTGAGCACCTTCAGTTTCTGCTGAGGTCAGTGGGAGCTGACAGGCATCTGGTTGTTCAACATTTCATAGGAGACACCGGTAGGATTAGTCCTTATGTACTATCTCATTTTAGGATATTCCTGTTTGCAAGAATTTTGAGAACCTGGATTACCAAGTCCTGTGCTCTTATGAGTTTCTTAGTTATGAGTTATTTTCACTGCTATAAGAGCATCTTCATTAATTGTTAGGATTTTTCTAGACTTTGGTTTCATTTTCTCTCGTAGAATGTGTCACTGGTAGTATTAATGCACTGTGCAAGGTTTGGGCCGTGGGAGTCATCTCCTGCCTAAAAGGGCCATTTAAACAGCCATTGAGAATAACTTGCTCTTCTGAGGTATGGGGCTCCACTTTTCCTTGCAGGTCTTGATTTGTGGGTTGGGAAACCTTATCTCCCATCCATTCTGAGGTTCCCCATTCACTTTCTTTTATAAACTAAGGAAACCCCAGAAATTCTAGTCCCTTTTGCTGCGTCTACACTGGTAAATTAAGTCGACTTAAGCTTGGCTTAAGTCGACTTAATGTGCCCTGCGTCTACACTACACTTTGCTTAAGTCGACTTAATGAAAATTAAGTCGACTTTATTAAACCACTTTTCTACTCGACCTAAGGCTTAATTCGACTTTCTAAAGTCGAATTAAGCCAGTGTAGCCCTGGGGTAGCTCTAAGTCGACTTAGGGCTACCCCAGGACTACACCAATGCCCTCCCTGCCGGGGGGGACACTGGGGGAGCCTGGCATGCCCCCCAAAGGGCAGGGCATGTGGGCACAGTGTGACACTGTCTGGACTTAGGGAAGCATTTATGATATTATTTTCTATGGATATCTCATAAATGCTATAATCCATAGGAACTTTGTCATGTTTGGTATCAATAGAAAGGTAGTCATTTGCTGGGAATGATTATATAGTTTATGTCTAGGAATTCTATTTCAATTAGAAGTTAAGAATTTGATGTTATATCCATACTTTAACTTGTGTCATTCTGAAGGAATGTCTTAGATGGGAGGGTGTGAACAACCATTGTCTCCTTAATGTTTAGGAATTTGCCAGGTGATATGGTCCCAGGGAGTAAACTGATGACCCATTAAGGATTCAATGGTTCTATTCTTTATGTCCTCATCAGGATACTCCCTGGGACCATTCTACCTGGAAAATTCCTAAACATTAAGGAGACAATGGTTGTTCACACCCTCCCGTCTAAGACATTTCTCAAGACACAAATTAAAGTATGGATATAACATCAAATTCTTAACTTCTAATCAAAATAGAATTCCTAGACATAAACTATATAATCATTCCCAGCAAATTACTACCTTTCTATTGATACCAAACAAGACATAGTTCCTATGGATTATAGCATTTATGAGATATCCATAGAAAATAATATCATAAATGCTTCCCTAAATCCAGACAGTGTCACACACAGGGCTCTGCCCTGCCAGGGTCCCTGTCCCCCTTTGCCCCATTGTACACAGGGGGTGCTCCCCCCCCCGCCACCGTGGACCTGTCCAAGGTCCTCCTAGCTCCACAAAGTCGACCTAGAGCATCCAGTGTGGACGCTCTAGGTCAACTTTGTAAGTTCCCCTTTAAGTCGACTTTAATTTTAAGTGTAGACACACTAAGTCGACTTAGTTAAAGTCGACTTAAAAGTGCAAGTGTAGACATAGCCATGTAGACGCAGGGTAAATTAAGTCGACTTAAGCCAAGCTTAAGTCGACTTAATTTGCCAGTGTAGACACAGCCTAAGAGAGAGATTAAACACTGTTTGAGGCAGAGACTAAGATCTTGTTTACATTAAAAGTGTTTCAGTTATGCAGCTGTCTGGTGAAGAAGTTCTATGCTGATGGGAGAGAGTTCTCCTGTTATCATAATAAAACCACGTCCTCAAGAGTCAGTACCTAAGGCCTGGTCTACATTGCCATGATAAATCAATGGAAGATATACAATCTACATTTAGTAAAATGCACATCTCCTGTTGACTTACTTACTCCCACTTACTGCTGCATCTTTACTCATCTGTGCTAACTGGAAATGCTCTCTCTTCGATGCAGTGTTACTCTCTTTGAAGGTGTGAAGTTACAATATTGAAGGGATTGAGTGGGTTTACACTGGCCACTCAATTGATCCTGCAGCAATGTCTGTGTAGACAAGGCCTAGGACAGAAAGAAAAGTTCTCCTACTGACATAGCAATGTCCACATTAGCTCTTAGGTTGAAGTAACTTACATTGCTCTGGTGAATAGTTTATTCACATCCCGGGAGATAAGTTATCTTGACATAACCCTAAGTGGTAAATCTACTTGTAAAAACACACCTTTTCCCACAAAGAAATTTCAAACTGAAAATTTTCTTCCAAAATTTTTCAGTCACAAAATGCTGTTGTTGTGAATGAGTCAAACTGACTTACTTTATTTGTTTGGTTTGGCTGTTTGAAATGAACACTTTTGAAATGATAGTTTGTTTTAGTTTAACTTAAACTGAAATGAAACAACATTGTCAAAACAACATTTTTTATTTCAAAATGTATATTTAAAAAGAGAAGGTTTTTGTTCCTCATTTTTCCTGGAAGTCATTTATTTTCAGGATGAAACCTTCCTGCATGGGAAATTTTGAACAGCTCTACTAAGTAGAGAAAACAGGCTGGGGAGTGAAAACAAAGGCACAGAAGGGTGAAGTGATTCACCTATGATCACACAATACATCACTGGCAGAGCTAGAAACCTGGATCTCAATCCAGTACCCTATTCAGCAGACCACACTGCCCCTTGTAGCTGTTGTCTTAAGAGCCCTTGTCTTTATGTATGTGACCATCTATTAAAATATTGTATATTCTCACACACATGCATGCACACACACATATTTCTTCAAAGAACATCCAGCTCTTTCGCATCTTAGAAATTCTAAAAGACAAACTTCTAGTTTAGTCAAACATATATCTGAATGGGAGAGAAAAAAAAAACAAAAAACCTTTCTTCCAGGCACTTAGAAGAAGAAATTTTTCCATAGTTTCTTTTGGACCTAGCCAGTTTAAATAGAACATGTTGAACTGTTGTATTTTGTATTCCTGCTGTCAAGATTATCGATTTAACACTAATGACTGGCAACTCTATTCATCTTCTCTCACTGGGTGCATCTACACTTGTAAATTAAGTCGATTTAAGGAGGCTTAAGTCAATCTAATTTACTCTGTGTCTTCACTTGAGTTTCCTTAATTCGACTTAAGCAGTTCCTTAAGTCGAATTAAGGAAAAGTTAGTTCGAATTAGTAAAACCTCATTTTACTTCGAACTAACCCTTAATTCGAACTTGTTAGTTCGAATTAAGTCAATGTGGCCATATTAGTTCTAACTAACTGCTTAGTTCGAACTAACCGGCCCATTGACCTTAATGCAACTGACTAATTCAAAGTAAGCAAGTGCCATGCATGGCCATGGCTAGTTTGAACTAGCATTCTAGTAGGGCCATGCTAGTTCGAATTAAATTAATTCGAACTAACTAAAATTACAAAGGGGTAGCCGTGTTAGTCTATTGTAGAAAGACAACAGAGTCCTGTGGCACTTTTAAAGACTAACAGATTTATTTATCGCATGAGCTTTC
>ML685870.1:1989653-2035071 GCA_007922175.1 Pelusios castaneus | reverse complement strand
GGGAGAAAATCCCACTTGGGATTTTCTCCCACGAAAGCTCATGCGATAAATAAATCTGTTAGTCTTTAAAAGTGCCACAGGACTCTGTTGTCTAACTAAAATTAGTTTGAATTAGTTAGTTCGAATTAACTAATTCAAACTAACTTTGGTAAGCGTAAACATAGCCACTGTGAGTGACCCTATATGCAGCATAACATAAGCATATAACTTGGAACTTCTAAAACCGAGCACTTCTGTAAAGCATAATATATAATGCTTAAAGAACAATGTTGTGACTCAGAGCAGCCAAAGATTAGACCTACCCACTTTGTTTGGATAGCAGGAATATTTAACACTCTTTCTGAGGTATCTTCTGCCATCTTGTTCTATATGTAGATAGTGGAGATAATTTAAAGAACCCTGCTCACCTATGTAAATGAAGATCTGGTAGCTTGCAAATAACAAATGAACAGCGGGTTTTTTCTAAAAATTTTTGTTTTAATTTTTTTCCTTTTAAGTAGAGAATCTACAGATCACGTTAGAAGCCTATATTTACTAACATTTTAAAATTATCTACATCTGTGTATATCACTGAATTTAATTATTGTTTCATTATTGATTACAATGCACATTACAATTGCACATTGATACACAATTATCCTTAAATTTATACAAATGCTGTGCACCATTTGTCTGATTTATTTTTCCAGAAATTGGAAGACAGATTTCATTATGATTTCAATTACAATATTGTTTGACTCAGAGCAAATGCTTACTATGATCTTCACTTCATATCACTTCTGAAAAAACAACAACCCCAAATCAATAAAAACAGTGTGTAACATTTGTATAAATAAAATCAGAGTTGTATGTAAATGTGTCCAATAAATATTTTTTTGTGTTTTACAGTGTCTACTTTTATATATTTTCCTGTCTAGATTAAATAAGAATGAATTCTTAAGTGCTGATTTGAGTTTGTATATTCAGCTGTTTGTGCTATTGCTATGCAAAAAGTAAATCTTAATGTTTTGTTGTATACGTTTAAAAAAAAAATCCATTCTCCCATAATTCAGAACAAATGAAGAGTTTTCACTCAAACCTTCCAAAAAGATGCATTACCAAAGTTAGCTGTGTTTGTAAACATGATAAACTGGAATACTCAAGACATTTTTCATTTTGTTGGGGAAAAAAAGAGAATACAATGCTAAGCTTGAGAAATTAGTAATAGGATTTTACCAAGAGGTCCATTTTTGTCTTATTCTGCATCCCCTGAATCTGATTTCATTGGGAGCAGACTTTGGTCAGTGCTCAGCACTTTTGAAATTTGATCCTCAGCACTTGAAATTCAGATCTTTTCCCAAGTTAAGTTTGTCCCTACAATGTGAACTGAACCATGCTGTGCATATGTGCTTCCTATTTCTTGTTCAGTAGAAACCTCTTACCGGCTCCTGTGACATTGCTGCCATGGCTCTGGGGAGGTAGGTTAGAATTCTAGAGGTTGGGGTTGGTGGCTTTTAAGAAAAGTTTTAGAGTTCATACACTCAGGGAAGCTAGTGCCAGGCACCATATTGCACCACTGAAATTAATAGTAGATTTGCCATTTGCTTCAATGGGATCAGTATCAGGCATATAGTGTGAGCATGGACAATACAAATGTACTCTTTCTGATCTAAGGTGTTCCTAAAGTGCCTATCCCTGTGGTCATATCTCAGTCTTGCAAGAGTAGCTGCTACTTTAGTTCTGAGCCTCGGCTGAGTAGAGGCTTCTGTTTTGAATTGCAGGAGGACTATACAATTATACCCTATATTCTAAAGTAGGTTGAGTCATACCACTATACATTTTGAACCTCAATTTAAGCCATGTCTCAACCATGGGTCTCTATTACATTAACATATTGTGACAGCTAGTTCTTGCTATAGCATTTTTTGCTTTTGGCTCTGCTAAGTGTACCCCATGAGAAGCTGTCCAATCATGTATTGCCACTTTGAAAATCATGTTGTCAGAATGAAATACACTGAAATAGTATGATTTTTAAATGTTATTCCCTTTTGTAGCAATGCTTGAGAGATTATAAAAATCCAATCTTCTTTATAGAAGAAATTGAAATGAACATTTACAAGTAAAAAGATTTATCCTAAAAGCTGAGTGTTTTTTTTTTGCCATACCATGAAAATACTTTAGCCAGTAATGGACATAAAGAGCAGTTTTGTCTAGTAATAAGAGTATTATATGGATTCAGAGTCACTGGGTCCAATTGTCTAATTTGTCCAGTTTACTGTGCATGCTGGATTTTACAGCACATCATAAAATAAGCTCCTAAAGATGCCGAAGTATGAGTCAGCAGGTAGTGCACACTAATAGAAAAACCATTAAAATATTTTGTCAGCTGTCTATAATTATGCAAGATTGTTGATGGGTCATGCATGCAAGTCCTTATCTATTTTATATAGCTCTTGAATTTGAAGGTGCAAAGTCTGATGTTCACATTTTTATTATTTTAATACAGATTGTATTAAAAATTGTTATTTAATAAAGTAAAATTGCTAAATGCAGGCATTAGTGAAGACAGGGATTCGTTTGTACAGAATGTAGCATGTTAAGTAAAATAACTTTCTTCAATATAAAAAAAAGGCAGCTATTGAAAGGAGGATGTGGATAGAAAAGCAGGGGTAATCCATGTTTCATTCCGTACTCTTTCTAATTGATAGCTAAACAATGTTCATATCAATTTATGTAGCATATCATAATTTGATTTAATCTATTACTCATTCCATGATGTTTTCTCTCCTCTTTTTCTTTCCTCTTCCTTTTATCTCCTCTGTGCTCTTATCCTCCATGTTAGATATTGACAATGTTGAAGTAAAAAGGTAGATCATCCATTTTCATCTGAACATGTACAGGCTGGGAGTCAGTCTGACTTCATCTGGCAAGGAGTTTCACAGCTGTTATTTCACTGTTCAGAAGTCTGTGCCTCCAACAACCAAGCGTCTATACCTGAACTGCTTCTGTTTTCTTGTCTCTCTGGAATGCATCTGTTCTGGAAAGCTCTGAATGATGAATCAGTCCCTAAAATGATAGAGTCTGAGCCCAAAATATGCCTTAGATTTTTTTTTTTTTAATTACCCAGTCTCACCTTTGAAATAGCTTATTTGCTATGCTATGCTGTCACACTTTCCCTTTCTCTGGCACCATCACTCGTCAGCAAGCAAGCACTTAATGCTGCCCAATGTGTTTGGTGTGCCCATTAGCACATTTGCAGACAGATGCAACTGCCTTTCCGAAAGGCCAAAAAACCTGCCTTCCTTCAGGTTCTGTGATTGACATGGGGAATCTGCTGGCTGAAAGCAGTCAGACTTAGCAGCTATAATTTCCATCCCAAACTGGAAGCTCATCTGCCCCCAAACTCTGTTCCAAGAATACATTGCTTTCTTGAGAAATGTTACCCTGATCAGATGGGGGACACCTGATCAGTTAACAAATCCACTAGAGCGCTTTCCACTTTAGCATCATTCACTGAAGGATATCAGTTACACTGTATAGTACCCCTGGTAAATTTCAAAATTCTACTAATACACTGTTATAGCAGCTGGCTTCAGAAATTAGAGGCAAGTTAGATGAGAAACTTGAAGTTCAGGTTTTGATGCTTATACTTCATGGGTCCTTGTATTTTTTTAAGGTCAATCAAAGCTAAACAGGATGAGCTTGTAAAATCTGATGAATCTCTAAACTTTACATTAAGAAGAGAAACAAAACAAGAGTTGAGAAATGTTTTCCTATTTTAAAAAACGATGGTTAAGGGAAAAGATGTTTTCCCAGTTTTGAATGTCACTGTCTAATTAATAGCTGTCTAGAATGCAACATTGTGGTTATGATAGACCGTTTCATAGTTATTGTCTATAGCTGAATTTCATATTCTTTAGTCATCTCAATTCTGTTGTGCCTGACTAAATAATATGATTAAACCCAGAGTGCTGAATCATAGCCATGAAAATGTTGAGATGTGTGTTCTCAGCCAAGTACTTCCTTTTAAGTGGTGCTTTCCAAGGAAGTTTCACTCAAGGGGGAAAAAAAAGAAAAAAAGAAAAGAAAAAAGAAATTCTCTTAATAGAATATTGCAGTATTGAAAATTTTAAAACTTGCATACTTAAGCTTAACTTCCATCACACTGACCTATATGGAGATATTTTACTTACATTTTAATATCTTCAGATATTAAACACTATATAACTGCAAAGTATTGTTATGGCTAAAAGCAAAATCCCATGCCTGTGACTATCTGCGAATTTGAGGCACAAAAACACCTGATTTATTATGTATACAAAAAGTTCACATATACCACATTTAAATAAAAGCAAACCAACACACGTAGTGAAATTGTGTAAATAATGGGGGAGATGGAAAATGATTAATAAAGGTTTGAATTTCATATCAACTGTGTTAGCAATTGCGGGCTGGGGGTGAATAAAGAAAAATTAATGAGAAAATTGAAAAATGTCATGAAGTTAACTTAAAACCAATGTTAGAATATCTGAAATATTTCCCCATGTTTAATATATAGATCCTGCATTAATGATAGGTAGCTTGAGAAAGTTATATTTTATCATAGTTTTCCACTAGGAACCAGTGATAGAAATCCTTGTTTTTCAGAAGAGGAAGACTGGAAACAAATGCTTTCATAGTGTTCCATTTTGTTGACTAGCACAATAAACTGTTCATTGAGCACATAAAGTAGGGTTTTCAAAAGTGCTTTTGTGACTTAGGAGTACAATTGATTTTTGACATGTACAAAGATGCTAGTGTCAAATTCAATCTGCTAATAGAATATCAAAGTCTGAAAGACAGAACAGGGCATGATGTTTGGACTCCATTTCATCCTCAGTGCTGCACTTCAGGAAAAGAAACGAGGTAGCCTCTGGCAGAAAGATTCTGTTTGCCAAAGCAGCTGGCAGTGAATTGAATATGATTAGATATCAGACCATAGACATTCTGTCTTTGCCAGAAGTACTTCAGGAAATAGTCATTAGGCGATGTGTTCCAGAAATGCCAAGAAAGCCTGTCTAATAGTAACCAGGAGATTATCTATTTAGAGTCCAATTCAACTCCATACTATGGCAAAACTCCCATTGCACTCCATCGCAGATTTGCCAGAGGAAAGGACTGCGTGATTAAGTTCCTAGACCTTGATCAGCTCTCCAGTTCAAAGACTATTTTAAATCTGCCATTGGAACTGTTGCCTGATTCATATTTTATCAAAGAAGATATGCATATAAAGAACATGCCTACATTAGTGGTGTCATATTCCTATTTAATAATGTATATAGTGATACTAGCATAAATTTCTTATCTCTCTTTTAACGTCTATGGCCATTCACATAAATGTGAGATTTCTTTGCTAACAGAGCTCTGCCAAAACTTGCTGTATGGGGGTTTGCATTCAATCATTTTTGTTAGTGTTACTTTGGACCCCCTGAATTTTGCATTAAGTTTCAGGTTCAGGTTGAAAGAAATACAGGAAACCTGGAACTTTAAAGCCAAATATTTTCAGATCGATTCACTGCATGCATATTTAGTAGGGTTCAGAATGGCTAGGCCTTGAAAACATTAGTGATGGCTTGTGACCCAGAAAACCCAAAGTTTCTTAGACTGTGAAGCAGCATGGTACAGTTGATAGGGCACAAGTCAAACTCTGGAGATTTGGTCTCTAATTCTCCAGTGCAACTGAGAAATACCTAGTGCAAGTTCTAACAGGGGCTGAAAAGGCTGCCTTAGGGCTCCCTAAACCCATCCATGGTGTGCATAACAGCAGCTGTCAATCATAGTCAAGGATCAACCACGTGTACGGGGGTTTTAGCAACTTCTCTGTGTCAGTGGAAATCAGTGGACGTTGGGCACCTAAGCATTTCTGAAAATCCCATTGGGCACCTGTCTGTATCTTTAGGTGCCTAAATAACTTTAGATATCCAGCCCTCTGAAATCAATGATATGTCATATTTATTTAACTATTCAAAGTATTTTAATCAAACTGTGTTGTACTGTTTTTAATCAGAACTGTTGAAGGAGTGACTCTCCAGATGGTGACTGTGAAAATATTTCTTGCTTGGAAAAGCTATGGTTGAAACCATGTTTCAGTCAAAACTGTTACTTACCAGAGGTTGTTCAGATCTGTTACATGACATCATAACACCTTGCTGGTATGTATGGATTTGTTATGACATGGCATTTGTGACCACACAAATTCTAACGTATGGGTTCTTCCCTAAGAAGTGTTTGCATTAGATCAGTGCCATACTCTCACATTCAAACTAATCTGTTCTTTCTTTACATTTACAGCCAAATAGTATGGTGTCTCATTAATTCTATCATGTTCCGGTAATGCTGATTAGATCTTTCTTTCATTGCTGGGCATTCTATTTTTACTTTTAAGTTTCTTGCACTGATAGACAGACATTTATAGACTTTTTTAAAGTATTTTGGCTGTCTGCCTAATTTATGTTAGTTTGACATCCTATTACTTTTATAAAATTTACCTTTTCAGATTTTAACCAGTTCCTCCTCCCAGGTCAGAAATAATGATTGTCCTTTGTATTCCTGGAAACTGTGAAACCTTTGTATTACTGTCATCCCAGATGTCTTTGCCTGACCTGAGTGCTCTTCCAATTTTTACAGCTAAACTCATTGCCATAGCTTAATAATCACTGATAACTATAATCAGAATACATTACACATTCCCTTGGTAAATTACACAATTATTCTTTGTAATAATGCAAAAGGTGATAAATGACTTAGACAGTGTCATCAATGGTGTACCCACCAAAGATAAA
Source organism: Pelusios castaneus (assembly GCA_007922175.1). Taxonomy (NCBI): domain Eukaryota; kingdom Metazoa; phylum Chordata; order Testudines; family Pelomedusidae; genus Pelusios; species Pelusios castaneus. Next base: position 2,028,271 of record ML685870.1, on the reverse strand, counting down.
ATACTTTGGCAAGAACTGAAATACTGTAGAAAGCTAATACAGCATTATATCATTCAAGAAAAGTAATCGCTTACAGAAACATAACCTGGGACACATTTGTAAAGCAATAGAGGGCACCGGTAGATACAAGTAAATCTCTTCTAAAAGTACATAGACATTCAGGATAAAGAACAACTGTATGACTGGTATACTATATATCCTACACCACTCAGTGGCTAGGTCTACACTTGCACTTTTAAGTCGACTTTAACTAAGTCGACTTAGTGTGTCTGCACTTAAAATTAAAGTCGACTTAAAGGGGAACTTACAAAGTCGACCTAGAGCATCCACACTGGATGTGGGGCTAGGGGGACCTTGGGCAGGTCCACGGTGAGCCATTAAGGACACAATGCTTGTATTCCTTATGTCCTTAATGGCTCATCAGTTTACTCCCTGGGCCCATTGTAGCTGGAAAATTCCTAAACATTAAGGACACAATGGTTTGACACACCCACCTCTGTCAGCCATTTCAATAAAATAACATAAGTTAAAGTATAGATAGAACACCATATTCCTAACTTCTAATTGAAATAGAATTCCTAGACATAAACTAAATAATAATTCCCAGCAAATTACTACCTTTCTATTGATACCAAACATGACATAGCTCCTATGGATTATAGCATTTATGAGATATCCATTGAAAATAATATCATAAATGCTTCCCTAAATCCAGACAGTGTCACACAGGGCTCTGCGCTGCCCTTTGGGGGGACATGCCAGGCTCCCCCTGTGCCCCCCCCCCGGCAGGGAGGGCATTGGTGTAGTCCTGGTGTAGCCCTAAGTCGACTTAGGGCTACCCCAGGGCTACACTGGCTTAATTCGACTTTAAAAAGTCAAATTAAGCCTTAGATCGAGTAGAAAGGTGATTTAATAAAGTCGACTTTATTTTCATTAAGTCGACTTTATTTTCCTTAAGTCGACTTAAGCAAGCTGCTTAAGTCAACTTAAGCAAAGTGTAGTGTAGACGTAGGGCAAATTAAGTCGACTTAAGCCAAGCTTAAGTCGACTTAATTTACCAGTGTAGATGCAGCCAGTGATCCTTGGCACCATAATACTGATCTATACCAAGTTAAACAGATCAGCCTCTTAAGTTTGGGGTGGAAAGCAGGAGAAGTTTTCCAGACCTCAACTGGAAGAGGAGGACAAAATGACGCCCTAGAAACTGAGGAAGTCAAATCAGAACACCAAATCTCTTCATTATACTTACTGGATGTAAAATTTAGATAAAACATGTAATATCTGTTTCAGGCACTATATATAGGTCATAAATTGAATACAGTATCAGGAAAATCAGAGTAACACACTTAAAAACTTAGTCACAGTCATCAGCACATTACAGTGAAACTATTACCACAGTGTTTAAAAAATAAAGATCAGTATTTAGAAATCATTCGAGACAACTATGCAGGTGGCTTGTTAACAAATGCACAACTGGCCACAATGGGAGCTGTAAAGAAAATACACCTGTATACAGTGCAAGGTAGGACAAAAATTATTTGATCTCTCCATCTCTCTCTGTATTTTTTTCAAAGAACCAACAAAAGTGTATCAAGTTGGTAATGGGAATGGGATTAGTTCCAGAGGGACAACCTGCCTTGTCTTGGCAAGGGCTGGTGGGCTGGTCTTTGTGGGGAAAAAAAAACCTACATCAGGGCAAAGTACGGCGCATCATAGGAGCCTTTCATCAGGCCCTCCAGCTGGGCCTCTTCCCAGCCCAGCCCCTTCTCCCATGCCCTCCTGCTTCTTTAAATGCCAGGGCTAAGATGAACAGTCTATAACTTCAGCTTTCTTTCCCCTCACAGAGCTTTTTCTCCTTCTCTCTCTTTCAGAGAAGCTTTAATTCTCAAGCCTCTAAAATCATTCTTGCATGAATCTCAGGCACGCAGCATAGCAAGAATGACTCACCCTAGCCACTATGGGCTGGTACAGTGCTGGCACAGATGGTCCAGAGCTTGTCTTTCCAGCACTGTGGATGCTTCCCCCACTGGAGGCAGACTGCAGAGCTGGTGCCAAAATTGGTGACATGGGATCAGAAACCCAAAGACAATAGGACCAGAAGTCTGGGTAAATTAGCGAGAAGAGGCAGAATGGAAGCGCTTAATGTGAAGCAAATGCAGAATGAGGGAGGCCACCCCACGCCTTTCTCCCATAAGACTCCAAGATTTACCACCTGGCCAGTATTTGACCAGCCTGGCTTTTTATTTATTTTTTTTAAATGGGTTTTCCAATTACCAGAAAAGTAATTTAATCTGCCAGGGTTTTGTTTTGCATTTTTATGGGGTTCTACAGACTTTCATTATTATCACAACACACCGGGATTTCTAACATTAAAATGTGTGTGTGCTGCTGAAGATGCGGCAGTGTTCCATGTATGTTAGTGTGCACTGCTTGGTGCTTAGGCTGCAGGTAGCAATTGGAAAAGTGCCTTCACTCTTTTTCTTCCTTTCCAACTTTCCCCACGCTAGATATACACCAGCTTGCATTGCAAAGGATTACAAATTCACACTTTGGGATCTTGTGACAACTCTGCTGAGGAATCCTTGACTTGTAAATCGGGGAGCAGCAACACAAAGAATCTTTTTCCGCAGAAAATGTGAAGCAGATGAGGTTGATGATATCTGAAGAAGAGCATCCCTATGTGAAAAGGAGTGATACACAAATATCAACAAAATCAAACCAAATTCAGACTGCTAAAATATCCAAGTCAATCATGAACTTGAATGACAGAGGTGAACTGCTCAGATCAAGCATGACTGACTCTTAATTATCACAAAAGACAAGAAGAATTAGAGACTGCTGTAGCATCAGCCTATTGGCTCCTGTGGTTTGACTACAACACAGAAATATCTCAGAATAAAAAGGAAGGATAGTGGCTATTAAGGAAAAAGGAAATCACTGTAGCATCTTAATCAAAAGGGGGAATATGTTTAATTAGCCATCAGAAATGACATTACTTGGTTCCCCCAAGGAGAATTTCCTACTACTTTACTCTTCTGTTTGATTTCAAACTCTTGAGGTGAAATACTTTGAAAGATTATTCTCTCTGACAAGAGAATTTTTTGTACACATGGGTCAGACCTACACTTTGAAACAACAAACATCTACACAGAACAGTCATGGTAAGAAACAGAATAACATATCATTTTTACAACATGCTGTGTCTCATATTCCAAAAGACTCTTCCAACAATAATGCACAAACATTACAAGTGGAAGACAGAGCCTCGGGAGAACATATCACATTTGCTAATGTGGAAATGGCCCTGCAAAATGTCATGCAAGCTTTATAAAATCTCCCAGACACTGGAGTAGTTCACTGTAATTTCAAGCAGGGGTAAGCTTCATCAGAGCAAAGAGCTGCTTTGGATACCTACAGGAAGGACTTACATAGCTGGCTGTCCACCTGTATCTCAACTGGAGTAAGATAAAGTCTAGTCTATTGAATCACTAGAAAATAACAGCTCAAAGCAACACAATTCCAGAATAAAGCAAACCACAATTTGAGAATAAAGCAAACTTCTCTACTCTCTCAATGGATATGCAAAAACTGTTTCCAAATTAAAACCATGACATCATATATAGAATTATAGCACATTGGAGGGGAAACAACTCCCCTCAGAGCCTCTGCCACCTGCACTCAAACTTGCACACATGGATTGGGGTAACGGGCATTAACAGGGCCATAGGAAGCAGGCGAAGAGAGCCCCAGCTGATGACACTGATTAGGCTCTGCTAGACCCTAGCCTGAGGATGCAGTGGGAACAGCTGTGCCCCTGGCTGAAGGTGGATAAATAAACCTTCTGGGGGAAAAAACCCAAAGAGCTATGGTTAAGAAGAAAGAAAAGTGCTCAGTGTGCCTGTGGGCATTGTAACAGTAGGGTCCTATGTCTCAAGGTCTACAGAAGCCTGGTTGGGAGTGGGTATTATTGTTGCACTATTGTGAAGAAACCAGCATGGGTGTTTGCACAGGGTGATGCCTTGGACGCCTGAGAAGGCTCTTGAATGGACCCCAGAGGCAGGGTGACTACAGACTACAACTCCTTTACTTCCTGCCCCACTGATACCCATTGGCCTTGCAAGGGTGGGGAATCACTCCTAATTATCTCCTGATGTTAACAGTTGACCATGATGAATAACTAGAATATAGAAAACTTTCAGCAGGCATAGTGGCAGGACTTGAAAAATAATCTTTTTAAATAATGAAAATGTTAATAGTAGATGAATTTAGTGTGGTTTTCCATCACGTTGGCCTTTGTTCACTGTGGCCTACAAGAAATGAAAAACAGGAAAGAATAGTTTGGTTTTTAAATAAATATAGCCTCAGCCACAACCATGTCAAGAGAACTCCTACTTCTTAATTACATAATCTGACAGCTGGAAATACAGATAATGTTAATCTGTAGCAAAACTTCATGTGTGATGGATGGACTAGTGATATTTGTCATTGTGGAAAATTTAAAATACCTGTTTATTGATGGATTGGAGGGAAGCAGTCTATGGACAAAGATAGTTAGAGCTTAGGGAAGTGTGTGGCTTGTGTATGTGCTGCTGAGGGAATGAATTATGAATTTAACTGTTGAACTCCTTGTCTTCTCTTGGTGGTTTACTTGTCTCTGCAACCTAATTCTTACTGAACAAAAATGTGTGGGCAATATAAATAAACAGTGAGGGTTACTCAATCCTTTATTTATGGCTGGATTGCCTTGGTTTAATGTGGCTTTGCAGATATGTGAGGATGTAAATCCCTTACACAGACTCGCAGCATTAGCAGTTTTTAGATGAGGAGTGCTGAGGGGAAAGCAGAGGCTGTGTCTAGGCCCTAGTCTTCACTTACCGCTGTTTTCAGCAGCAGTCGATGGGAGATGCACAAGGTATATAAAATACCTTGCGTATCACTTGCCGACTTCTTAAATCCTCCCTACACCCTACTTTGATGACTGGAAATGATGTCTCGTCGGAGTAGTGTAAGTGCGGTCATGGAGCTGGTGTTCCTGCTCCGGTTCGGTTATCAATTGAGTGCATCTACAGAGATGCCTCAATTGAAAACTGAAGATGGCACTGATGGCGGCAATTCTGCTGCTGCCAACATAGACTTGCCCTAGGACATCAGTGGTATTGAAGAGGGAAAAAACAATGGCTGTACATCCCTTCTGCGTCCATCCTCTTTCACACTGGCCAACAGAGTTGGATAGATGTGGCATTACTCTCCTCCACTGCACCATGAAGCCCTGGAGGACTTGTGCCTCAGAGGGGATGGATCTGAAGCACAGTGCTTCTCATTATTTCCCCTTGGGAAGTTCAGAAACACCCTTGCTCTTTGCTGAGCTCTGTGTTTAAAGACCCAAATCTTCTCTCACTGAGGTGAATATACCCTGGGTTCTTCAACATTCCTAAGAGGTGCTAGAAATGTAGCACATATAAGATTAGTAATCTGATCTGAGTTAGGGTATTGACATTACGTTCTGATGGCTCTACCTTTAAAAAATCTTAGATTTATTTACTGTATTATAATCTAGTTAAAACATATACAAAAGATGAAATGATTGGTAACATTTCACATGTCTTCTTGAATTTTCTTTCTAAATGGTACCTGATGGAGTCGAGAACATGTATTCTGTTTAGGGTGAGACTGTTCATTTAAGAAGGACCAAGTGGTATACTATATATAATTATATATGTGGAAGGCAACTTTGAATGTAGTGGCTGTGGATTTTTTTTGTTCTTTACATTAAATTATATGATTTATATTATATTTTATAGTATATATTTTGTTATCTTAAAACTCTAGGCTAGAGACAAATAATAAAACCAACAGCTAATCCCAAACAAAGACTCCTACAAAACTCTCAACCACCACACAAGCCTTAGCCCTGATCATACTCCTCCCTCTCCGAAAACCTTCAAGGTAGGCCTACCTGTGGTGGGGTTCAAATCAGTGGAGAAACTCCCATTGACCAATTTCTTAAAGGGCAAGAGATCCAGGTTTTTTTCAAGTTCCAAAGGGGTAGCCATGTTAGTCTAGTTCAGCAAAACAAACAAGGTTCATGCGATAAATAAATTTGTTAGTCTTTGAAAGTGCCACAGAACTACAGGGTGTGGGGTTTGTTTTTTTCCTCCAGGAATGTAGGGAGCTTGGTTGCAAAGCTGAGGACCATTCAAGGCAAACACTACACTGCTGGCCACTTCTTAAAACTTTCTATAGACTTGGTTTGAGTGTCTCACTGACTGCAATTGAGGCAGCCACACAAATAGGAGCATCCCAAGCCATTTAAGGCTTTATCAGTCAAAATAAACACTTTAAACTCCACCTAAAAAGGGTAGGGAGCTAGTAAAGGTTATGGAATATGGGTGTCAAGTGCTGCCACCACCTGTTACAATCTGAGTTTCTGGGTCATCTAAGCTACAGCCCCACAAAGAATGTAATGCAGTCTTAATGTGGCTAAAGCACTAATTGCAATATTAAGGATCACATATGAAGGAAACAATTGCAACCTCTAAGATAGATACAGATATAGGGGTGGAGGAGTGCCCTTCCTGGGCACTGCTGCTATATGACTTAATAACAGTAGCTGGGGTGTCAACAAACACCAGCCCCTTTATAGAAGGGGCAGACACGTATAGTTAACTTAGGGATGTGGATATCATCTTATATCTTCTGTTTGCTTCCCTAAACCTTCTAGCATGACCTTAGACTTAACTGTACTGACCTTCAGCTAGTGCCTCTCACCTATGCCCAATCACAGAGCCAGGTACTCAGAGCATAAATTGTATTATGTATATCAGATGTAACTTTCCCTGCTAAGTATGGGTGAAGCGGTATGAGAAATTTATAGTATGAATGGCTTCCCCTATTTTGTCAACTCCTGCTGACTTGTGATATATACCTGTACATAAATATCATTAGATTGTTTTTCTGTAAATATACATTAATCACAGGCAGCTGCATTATACTGTGTAACTACATTATCCAGTTCTGTGATATTATGTTCATTAACAAAATTTGGAAATGTGATTTTTGAATCCCAGTGGTGCATTTTTTCTCCCAATTAGAAATATTTTCTAAACACATCAACCACATTAAAGCAAGTACATAATTCTAACTGATAATCCTATTTTAGTTATGTAAAATAGCTGGTATATTATTTAGGAAATGAAAGTTGATAAAAAATGAGACTCCTTTCTGAGTACTAAATCATGTACAACATATAAATGTGAACTGAAAAATTAATCTATTATATATGAAAAAATAGATAAAACATATCTTCATTTGAGAAATAAGGAAAACAGTACAGCTCTATATAAACCAGCTCTATAGTTTCCTTTTTGATAAGTATTACATTTCATAAATTTAGAATGAAATTATATACAACTATAAAAAGGAAAATAAGGACAAACCAGGGAATTATAGACCAGTCACTTTAACCTCTTTGTACCAGGAAAAATAATGGACCAAATAATTAAGGAATCAATTAGCAAACATTTAGAAGAGAATAAGGTGTTAAGTGATAGTCAGCATGGATTTGTCAAGAACTAATCACGTCAATCCAACCTGATAGCTTTCTATGATGGGGTAACAAGCCTTGTGGATAGAGGGGAAGCAGTGGATGTGGTATATCTAGACTTTAGTAAGACTTTTGATACAGTCTCACATCACCCTCTCATTAACAAACGAGGGAAGTACAATCTAGATGGAGTTACTGTAAGATTGGTGCAAATCTGGTTGGATAACGGCTCCCAGAGAGTAGTTATTAATGGTTCACAGTCATGCAGGAAGGGTATAACAAGTGGGGTACCACAGGGATCTGTTCTGGGTCTAGTTCTGTTCAATATTTCATTAATGATTTAGATGATGTCAAAGAAAGTACACTTACAAAGTTTACAAATGATACAAAGATAGGAAGGATTGCAAGTGCTTTGGAGCATAGGATCAGAATTCAAAATGATTTGGACAAACTGGTGAAATGGTCTGAAGTAAATAGAATGAAATTCAATAAAGATAAGTGCAAAGTACTCCACTTAGGAAAGAACAATCCACTCCACACACACAAAATGGGCTGCCTAGGGAAGAGTACTGCGGAAAGGGATCTGGGTGTCGTAGAGGACCACAAGCTAAATATGACTCAACAGTGTAACACTGTTGCAAGAAAAGCAAACACCATTCTGGGCTGTATTAACAGGAGTATTCTAAGTAAGACATGAGAAGTAATTCTTCTGCTTTATTCCATCCTGATTAGGCCTCAGCTGGATTATTGTGTCCAGTTCTGGGCTCCTTATTTCAGGAAAGATGTGGACAAATTGGAGAAAGTCCAGAGAAGAGCAGTAAGAATGATTAGCGGTCTGGAACACTTGACTTATGATGGAAGATTGAAAGAGCTGGGTTTGTTTAGTCTGGAAAAGAGGAGACTGAGATGGGACATAACATTCTTCAAGTACCTAAAATGTTGCTATGGGAAGGAGGGAGAAAAATTATTTTCCTTAACCACCGATGATAGGACAAGAAGCAATGGGCTTAAATTATGGCAAGGGAGGTTTAGATTGGACATTAGGAAAAACAATCCTAACTGTCAGGATGATTAACCACTGGAATAAGTTGCCTTGGCAGGTTGTGGAATCTCCATCTATGGAAGTTCTTAAGAGCAGGTTAGGCAAGCACCTGCCATGGATGGTTTAAGAAGGTACTTGGTCCTGCCATGAGTGCGGGGGACTGGACTCGATGACCTCTCTTGGTCCTTTCAGTTTCTATGATTCTATGTTGCCAGTTCTCACAATTTTATTGCAAGTTTTGTGACATGTGATAATTTTCTCAAAGCTCCTGGATTTGTCTAATTACTTGTGAATATTAGTCATTTTTTTAAAATGAACGTTTCTCTCACTTATGAAAAGTTTACTAATGTGACCATCTCCCAAAGGTTTCAACACCAAAAGTCAGCTAAGAACAAGAATATTATTTTTTTTAAAAGCTCATGATTTTTAGGACTTGAGTTCTGATTTTTGAATGTTCATAGCTGGCAGCATTGCATTGAACTGCACAGATTACCAGATACTGAGTCAGCCAAGGAGTTATATAAGAGCAAATTTTAAGATTATTTGGGATTTGTAATTAATCTATTATCCACCTTCATATTAATATTGTTGTATGTATTAAGGACCTGAAGCAAGGTCCTTCTTTAAAGAAACAAACAAAAAAATTTGCTCCCACCCCACTGATAAAACCTTAATCTAGAAAGCCATTGGTTGTTGATAAATCATGGTTAGATCATACAGAAATATTTTACCAGTTGCTAAAGCAGTAAGTAGATGTCAGGACTCAGAGGTAGGCAGTCTGACCTAGTGGTCAAAGCAAGAGTGAAGTTGGATGCGACAGGATCAGGTTCCAAAGGGGTAGCCGTGTCAGTCCACTGCAGAAAAACAAGAGAGTCCTGTGGCACTTTTAAAGACTAACAGATTTATTTATTTGGTTTTTTTTCTCCCATGAAAGTTCATGCGATAAATAAATCTGTTAGTCTTTAAAAGTGCCACAGGACTCTGTTATTTTTTTTACTGGGAGATCAGCGTCTGAGGCAGGCCAAAGGGCAAATTGAGAGCTGAGTATCGGGAGGCAGGCAGCATCAGATTGCCAGAAGACAAACTTGAGAGCAGAACCACAGATGGATAAACAGAATCAGGCCTGGTCAGGATAACAGGAAGTCAAGCCGGGGGTATGTGGAAAGGGTACGGAAGCAGGAAGCATAAAGCACACAATCCAGAGCACAGTGGATCACAGCTGTATTGACTGTTCTTCTTGTTCTTCTGCTGGGTTTATATAGCAACTTGGGACTAGCTGGGATCCCCAGCATTCAATTAATTAGGTTCCAGGACTAGAGTCCTCTGTTTGGGGTCATCTAGTGCCCAAGCAACCATCGGCAGGTGGCAAGTGGCAGGTTGGCACTGACTAGCAACTGTGGACTTTGCTTCAAGACCCATTGTCCCTGAGAATAGGCATGAGGAGAAAGTGATTTTAGAACAGTAGGGGACACTAGGAGGTGGGACTTTAATAAGAACAAAGTAGTGGCCTAAGCTTGTCCTTCTGAAGTTAATGGCAAAATTCTCATTGACTTCAGCAGAAGCAGAGTGGGCTGTTATTAAGTTGCTTTTGAAAATCCTACCTTATGTATTAACTTCAGTAAGTCAGTTTAGTTGTGGTTTTGACAAAGGAACATGATAGCATACAAAGTTGTATTTCAAGCTATGAGTCACACAAGAGCTTTAGGCTGTGTGAGTTGCTTTATACTCTGTTGGTTATTAAGGTTGCCTTCTCAGCCCTGGGTGCTTGTTCTTTGTTTTATTTCATTGTGCTATTAAATGAAATCTTAGTGTTTCGGAATACAATTCTGCAGTGAGAAGTGGGTTCTCAAGCAAATCTGCAAAATACAGAAGGCCCTGTTTATCAAATGGCTAGAAAAACCTGTAGAGATTATCACAGTCTCTGAAATTTTATAGAGTATAGATCATTTATATAACCAGTTGGTTTAATAATTGTAAATGATATGGGATGCTTTCATACGGACAAATAAGGGGGAGAAAGGGTGAGGGAGAATCGTACTGAGGGAGATGCTGGGACTGCATCAGTGATCATTATTGGGACCCACTGTCGTGCAGAAAGTGGTTGTTCCACCTGTCAGATAATTTGGAGTTCCTGCTTGCTTTAGGTATAGTCTTTTGGCCTTTCAGGAAATAAATAAATAAATAAAGCCTGCAAAGGAAATCAAAAGAATCCAACAACTTTCAACTTGATTTGTGTTTCAGTCCATCCTTGGCTCATTTACTTATGTAACCCTTCCGCCAGCAAGAAGGGCTGGGTTCAATATCTGGGCGTTCCTTTCAACAGTGCAACACACAACCAGCTTCAGCACTCACGCAGAAACCTGGGAGAAATCACACATCACCCTTGAGCACCTCTGAAGGCAACACTTCCCCTCTTGCAAGAGACTGAGAACTTGTCTACACTGGGGGTGGGATTGCAATTCGATCTCAGGCTGTCAAATTACAGAATGACAACAGAGTCCTATGGCACTTTTAAAGACTAACAGATTTATTAATCGCATGAGCTTTCGTGGGAGAAAATCCCACTTCGTCAGACGCTTTGAAGATGGGAAAGTTACAGAATGGGAGGAAATTAAATGCAGGGGAGTGTATGACATAGCATCAGCTCAGGTGTATGTATGATGTATGTCATACACTCCCCTGCATTTAATTTCCTCCCATTCTGTAACTTTCCCATCTTCAAAGCGTCTGACGAAGTGGGATTTTCTCCCACGAAAGCTCATGCGATTAATAAATCTGTTAGTCTTTAAAAGTGCCACAGGACTCTGTTGTCTTTCTACAATAGACTAACACGGCTACCCCTTTGGAATTTAAATTACAGAAGGTGAAGGTGAGTGTTCATTGCAAATTGATTGCTCCGGGTCTCACGTCCCCACTGCTCACATTGCTTCCTGGAATGCATTGTACTATGGGTAGTAGGTGCAGGGCCTTGTGGGGAGGCAGTCATCCTCTGCTCAATACTCCTCCCCTCTTCTTTAAAGGGGGGGGGGGGTGAAGCAAAAGCTTTCCTTGATGTTTCTCTGCTGCAGGAACAACTGAGAGGTACAGTGCTGCATTCAGACAGAGGAATTAATTAAAAACTTCCTGGGGCTGCAGGCAGGTGAGGAGCTACTTTGCTATGGGGAAGCAGACTGGAGAAATAGGAAAATCAAGATTAGAGCTACTCTGGCTACATGGATCTAAATTCAATTTGTAGATTTCAAACTCAGTGCTACACCACTTGCAGGAGTGGTGTTAGGTCGAATTACAGAACAATTTAATTCAAACTTACTGCTCTGACAGTGGAGACACAGGCTGCAGAAGGTTGAGGTAAGCAGCATTATGTTGAACTTCACTGGCTGAATGTAGAAAACAGCTTTTTTTTTATTAAAAGGGAAAATGTAACCCAGCATGAACCTCAGTTCTGAAGCTGGGCAGGAGCATTGTACCTTAGTAGATGAATCCAGCTCTAGTAAGCACTTAACAAAGTAAAAATTTCCCAAAGGAATCTTAAATAGCTCTATCTTTGAAGAACTGGGCAGGGGGCCAAGGGGATGGGGATGGGAGTTGGGAGGAGAATGTTAAACCATGTCTGGAGCTCTTAGCCTGCATCCACACTTCCAGAGAGGAACACTTGTGAAGGTGAATGGTGGTGGGAACAAGGATCTGACATCCAAGCCCCGGCTTAGCCTGTTCGGTTCAGATGATAGTGACCCCTCAATCAGAATAAGCTAAGCACAGTTTTGCTGCCTTTTACTCATACAAAAAAGGGACCAATATTTTGTTACCCCTGCTTTTATTTTTTTTTAATTAAAGCTAATGTTATAAAATGATCAAATAGAGTTTTTGAAGGAAAGAGTTTATGTACATCTGGAAATAATGCATAAGATACAAGGTTAGACTCAAAAGTCATACAATGCAAATATATATGCAGTATCCCAGATTGAGAGGTATCAATTTAGTGAGAAAGTTGAGATATAAACATTCAGGTACATTACTATCCAAAAGAAATACTGAGGTCGGTTAGTGGAAAGCAGGTATAACAATGAGTGTTGATTGTTTCTCATTGAATGATAAATTCAGCAAAACAAACAAGGAGTCCTGGGGCACTATCAAAGACTAACACATTTATTTATTGAGTAAGCTTTTGAGGGAACAATCCCACTTCATCAGATGCATGAAATGAAAACTGTAGTATGTTTGATATATGCGCACACACAGAGAAGGGTGAGTCACAAAGTCAATTCAAACAGTACCAGAGGAATAGTCTGTTAGCCTAGCTCAGCAAAGCAGACAAGTTGTTTTGATTCAAACAGTGTGGAAGAGGGCCCTGGAACAGCAATAGCTGAGAAGGTACGTTTGTTAATAGAAAGGAATTCAGGATAGTTAGTCCTTCAGCAAATATGATTCACAAATCTACGGTCTTTCTCCATCATTTTTCCTTTGTACTCTGGCTTATTCCTCCTGGTATTGCCTATTCCTGGTGATGTGGTCTCTGTAGATATTTCTGGACCACCTGTGGGTTTCCAACATCATGAGACGCTGCATCAGCTGAATGTAACGGCAACCGATTTTGCACACCCACATCATCCGCTGGTCGCAGGAGTCTCACGTGCTGAGGGCTCTAATAGTCTTAGCTCTTTGTTCTCAAAGCATTGGCCATGGGAACGTATTTCTCCTTCTTTCAAGCTTGGGCATCACAAAACCCTGGGGTCCCGTTCTCAAATGTGACTCTGACATCTGCCATGATGATCTTCTTCCATTCCTCATCGATGATAACAATTTCTGGCCACAGCTGACTCGCCATTCACGGATGGTGGAGTTTACCACCACATTCCCCATAGGGCAGGATGGCTCTGGTCAGGAGATCGTGGTTTTGGCACAGTGGCCAGGCTCTGGAGTAGGCTTGCAGCTACACAGGACATGTGGCAGGGTCCCACTGGCATATCTGCACCGCTTGTCCCAATTCCCATAGTGGATGGCTCTGTTCAGCAGGATGCAGTTGAGCTGGTGGATGAAGCTCCAGTCGGCAGATCAGGTGAAACTGTCCTTGGGTGGTTGCTGGCGTCCCACTTACACATCACCTTTCAAGGCCTTACCCTTAGAGCCCCACCGGATACAGAAATGTGGATCTGCATCTGATCAGTGTCAGCCTGTATCCAATCTGGGATCTGCATTCCAGGTTTTATGTCTATCTGCATCCATGCCACTCCTGCCTCACAGCAACTCCAGCTTTGAGCTTAGGAGCAGAAAATCTGTCTAGCTATCACAGCTTTGCTGAGCTGCGGCCAGGAAGGAGGAGGTTGCTGGCAGCTCCAGATGCAGTTTCAGAGCTTCCTCTGGCCCCGATCTCAACAACTTTTATTCTGCCTGGGCTGGGAAGGGAAGCCCGAGCTGCTGAGGTCACTCAACTGTTCAGTGGCAGTTGTGAGTTATCTGATTGGGTAGCCGTCAGTGAGGGAAGGGATGAGGGGTAGCCCATCACCAGCTAATTGGTGGAGTGTGGGGACTGGCTGCTGGGGCTCCTAGAGTCGGAGGTGGTACTAGCCGGTAAGATGAGCTCCCATTGCAGTTCAGACCCCCTGCTGTGCTGTTTAACATTTGAATAGTTCTCTCCGCAGCAGCGGCCGCTAATGCGGCGTGGGCAGACAAAAATAGAATCCGCATCCGAGCTCCAATCCACAGCAGTGGATCTGTGGATATCCCAGCCACATAGATGCAGATACCCATGGATCTTCAAGGCTCTACTTATCCTGGTCTGACTTCTGCCTGAGGTTTTCTATATACTGCCCAAGGACGGCACTCTTCAGGGTCCTTTCCAGCCTGCTCCTGGGTCTGGGGGTGATGATCGTGATTTGTAGCCCAATACCAGCCAACGCAGTCTCATTATGTCGAGCATCTAAACACGGTCGGTGTGCTCATGCAAGCACCAACCTGGCAGGAGAGAGTGCATTCAGACCCTGCTTACACTTACCTTATGCTCTGTGCCTAAAAAATTATTTTTGCATGCAGTAAAGAAGGGGTTTAAAAATCTATTTCAGTAGTCTTAAGAACCAAAGCATGATTTGAATGGTCACCTATTGCAGAAAGTTGAGATCATGAAACATTAAGAAGTGGAAGTGGGAATCGGGGGCATAGACAAATGTTGCAACCAACAACTCTGGTTTGCCTTTCCCCTGCTCCTATACTGTCAGACATCAGCAGGGATGCACAAGGACACGGTAGGACAGAAGTTCAGGCATTACTGTTTGTTGGCTGTCCTCCCCACCACACTTTTGTTTCGATTTTAAGGAATATCAGTTGTTGCTCACCAGGTGCTCTGCAGTCCCTGGATTCATTGTGATTTGAGCACTGTTTAAAGAGCTATTATGTTTAAGTATTAGAGATACTTTCTCTTCTCTAACACCCTCTTGCTCCCTCCTCTCAACCTCCCTCTTCCCAAACACACTACAGACCTGTAATTTGGCGCAGAGTTTTTAAAGATGAATGATCTCCATTTTAAAAACAAATGAGAAATATAGATAAGAAAATTCCCTGTGAGGATGCTTTTCTTTTTCTGAAGTCCCCACTGTACAACTCCCAAATTCTCTGCTCATTTGAGGAGGTGGTAGACTTAAAAACCTAGAAGAATTACAAGCAAAACCCCGACATTTCATGCCGCCACCTCTGCACTTCAGTCCCCACACAGTGTCAATTGGAAATGTGCTTTAACGCTCTGCATCTGATGCTGACATGCCGTCTGAGGCAGAGGAGATGAAGCCGGAGCAACAGTCAGTGTGAAGGGCTAGCTTTCCAAATTTTTGACCTGCATTTTGGATATATGGCTGCATTGTAGATAGCCTGAATCAATGTGAATGTCAAATCACAGAGCCGTCGTCTTCCCACTCCCAAGAGCTACAAGCAGGGGCATTTTAATAAGCCTCAAGAAGGCTTTTTCAATCTGTCATGTTTGTCAGTCTTCAGTGCAAAGTGGGAATTTAGTTGTTGCTGTGTAAATTGTGCTGAGGAATTAAAAAAAAAAAATCTTTTCCCACTGTGATTTCAAAGGTTAGAGCAAGCCCTCACTATAATCTTAGGTATGAATTTTTATTAAATGAACAAATTTGTGTTAAATAAAACATTACTCTGAAAAGTCTGAAATGCAAATAATTTCACCGTGTTACTTTAATTGTTTAAATGTTTATCAAAATTCTCTTCCCAAGGTAATAGCTTTAGTTGATCCTTTCTGGCACACTCAGTTATACCATCACCATCATGGCTGGAGTCTGCCTGGCCCTTGTATGTGAGCAAGGCAGAGGAGAAGTGCAAGAAGCCTTTCCCCACACTTATTCTTGACTTGTAAGAATTAGGTCAGAGATTGGGAAAACTGTGGCCCATGGGCCATATCCCACCTGAGAGAGTCTCTTACCAGATCCTCGAGCTAGGCCTGGCCAGATCATGGCATCTACTCCTGCATCTCAGCCCCACCCTTCCCCCACCTCTCTCCCACCATGTGGGCCAGCGGAGGCATCCTGGATGTAGTGCGGCAGCTGCTCCCTCCCCACCACATCGTGAGCCCAACAACAGCCACTCCCCCCTCTCAGCCCTGTTCCTTCCTCCACCCCACTCCCATTGTGTGTGTTCCACCATACTGAAGATGTGGTACTCAGGCCAAAAAGTTTGCCCATCCCTGAATTAGATAGAATTGCAGCATCTGAACTCAGGACCTCATAGGCTGCTCTCTCACTTACCACCTAGATACACAAAGTTACATGAAGAGGGTGAGGAGGAGGGGCTGTGGCACTGCCACCTCCCTCTTCTTCCTTCCATCTGCACCATTCAATGTAGGGAATTATCCTGCACCCTCTAACGAAGTCTCCACTCTAAAGTGGTCATGCAGTCTCTGGATACCCAGGAGGTCTGGAAATCACTCTGGAGAGCTCTGTGGCGCAATGTGGCTCAGCACCATCTCTTACTGTAGACTGGGCCTGAATGGTACAATTACACCATTTCCTTTAAAAAGAATCATTGGGGGGGTGTAACCACAGATCGTTTCAAATAGCTTTAATATCTTGGTTCAATTGGCTGTTTAATCCAAGGCTGGAAACAATTCATTCTTAAGTATTGTTGACTTGCTGACAATTTTTTGTGGTATCATAGATCATATGTTGTTTAAATGCACCATCTACCTTGAATTTCTCATCTTGAAATTCTCATCTTTGTGTGAGTCTCAACCAATCTGGAAAAAGGAATCCATGAAATTCTCTTAGCTCCAATCAATATAAAGAAAGAAGAAAACATTACCAAGTAATCTGCTCTGCTTTCTTACAGTCAGAGCTATCTTCTAGCACAGAAAAAGCAAATTCAGCTCTTGGTTACACATGGATATATTTAAAGTAACTTCACTGACATAAATGTGCAGATGTACTCTGTAATTGAGGGTAGAATTTACTCATGTCTTTCCTCAAAGTGCTGAAGAAAGGAGATTATAAGGTGTGTTCAAGTTATTTCAAACATTTACATTAATCCCCCATTTCCAATCAATACTGCTCTTTGGAAGGAGAAATATTAGGGCACTATACATACTGTTGCTAAAATTGCTTGGGTGTCATTTTCTATGGATTTAATGGGCTTGAGAGTGTGAGCTAAATATGAATTTCCAATAAAGTCTTATTGCAATATTATGTTAACTTTACTCTATGTACTTGCTGCTAGCCTATGGCCTTAATACATTAAAACATCCCCTAGCAACTGTTTCAAAATTAGTTCTCTGATTCACTTGGGTAACCACCATTATATAAATATACATAACTTTAAGCAATGTATGGTATACAAGAGTTGAATTTAGGGAAGATACCAATTAAATCACCACTTTAAAGCATTTTCACTCCTTTTTAAAATTTGGAGATGGTTCACTGTTATTTACTTTCAAAGAGACACAATTTTAAAAGCCATGGGTAGTCTCAGGTTTGTAACAGGTTTACATTTTTGGATGATTATGCAGTACGATAAGCTAAATCTGCCCTTTTATAAAAGTTTTGAGAAATAACTCACAGAGCAGTGAAAAAGGTATGGCACGAGTACTGATTTCTCAGATTTCTTTTCTTTAGTATACTATAAAGACATCTTCTTGGTCTACTGTAAGGACATCTTAGGAGAGGTAATCACTCTCATAGGATCTGGAGGTGTGGGAGGAATAAAAAGGAAAAGTGTGTATAACGAGAAGCTTCTGTGTGTATGTACTGAACACAGTAAACCAATTGAATTGCACACTAGATGAGAAACATATTTTTAAATTCATGCAAAATTTTGCAATACAATTTCTTTTTCTAGTTTTGCACAGCTTATATACACACAGAATACTGGAATCATGATGATAATGGGATATTTGGTTTGCAAAGACATTTAAGTCCTTTCTGAGACACTGCATGAAAATAATGCTCTAATGCTAGTGAGAGATTCAGTACATCCTGAATCATACAAAGCCTCAGGCAAATGACTAACTCTATTTGTCTCCTGACTTTAGAAATATGATGTTCAGCATTTCACATTGTTTTTAAAAGATTTGTTTGGGTGGGGGTTAATTTTGGCAATTCTGTAAAATAATAATAAAAAAAAGTTTGGTATACTTAGTGCAAAATGGTATTGTTTTTATTAATTCAGTTCAGAGTTTAAAGAATAAATTCTGATTGATCTAAACTTCGTTTTCTCACATTTCACTATCTCTTGTACCATTGACACTAGCTCTGATGTTTATATCAAACAACTCTGGTTGCTTTGATGGGTCTTCAAAATCACTTTGACTCTAGTTGTTCAGGTGTCATAAAGAGTATCTAGACTGAATGTAGAAAAAAGAGTTAATGCACTGTTTTCCAAGCAGATATTTGGAACAGGGAGCTAAATAAAAAAGACGTGAACATTCCTCCTTCTAACCATTTAGAATTCCATAGATACATTTCAAAACCATCCCCTATAGCACAGAACACTTAAATCTTCAAATGCACATACAAGTATAATGGAGTACCATTACACAGAAATTCTTCTTAACTTTATTAACTGTGTTGCTTTTTCACTGTGTTTGGTCTTCAGGATTTTTCCTGTATCATAACAGAAAGTCCTAGAAAAAAAGATATGTTCAGGTAAATCCAGGATCTCATTTGGTTGTTTGTTTAATTGGTTGGTTGGGTTTTTGGGGTTTTTTTGCTTGTTTTGTTTTTTAAAGAAAGACAAACCAAGTGCTGCAAGAAGATGCTATACATACATACACACACACACATAGTTAAGTAATTTCAGAAGTCTGATGCTTCCACATTCAATATTTCTGTTAACTGTGTTCTTGTTATTTTGCAGTGAACAATACTATAGTAGTTGTGTTGGAAGGCATTTTAAAAATTAGCATTATAGGGCTCCCTATATCACAAAAAACAACAGTCCTGTGGCACTTTTAAAGACTAACAGATTTATTTATCGCATGAGCTTTCGTGGGAGAAAATCCCACTTCGTCAGATGCTCCGAAGATGGGAAACCCACAGAATGGGAGGAAATTTAATGCAGGGAAGTGTATGACATAGGATCAGGTCAGGCTGCAACAGCAAATCAAAATAGATTCCAAAGGGGTAGCCGTGTTAGTCTATTGTAGAAAGACAACAGAGTCTTGTGGCACTTTTAAAGACTAACAGATTTATTAATCGCATGAGCTTTCGTGGGAGATTTTCTCCCACGAAAGCTCATGCGATTAATAAATCTGTTAGTCTTTAAAAGTGCCACAAGACTCTGTTATCAAAATAGATGTTAGGATTCAAACACTGGGGAACAGCACATAGAGGAAGGTGAAGTCAAATCACCTGTTGTAATGAGAGAAAACTCCGTGGTCCCTGTTTAACCCCAAGGCAACTGAGTTGAATTTACATAATAATTCGAGTTCGGCAGTTTCTCTTTGAAGCTGTGATTTGTTATTCATCTGTTTAAACACAGCTATTAGCAAATCTGTTAGTCTTTAAAAGTGCCACAGGATACTGTTGTTTTTTCTGCAATAGACTAACAGGGCTACCCCTTTGGAACTTGACTATATCAAGAAGTGTAATGCTAGAGCAGGATCTTCTATGTAACTTTTGAATGATCACTTAAAAATTAAGGCCTTATCTCTCTTAAGAGCATATGTACGCTTTGTGGCACAGGCTGAAGCATGGCTAGTGATAACAAAGGGCCACATTTTAACACACAAGGTGCACCTGATTTGTCCCAACTCCCTCAGTGTCCATACTTGAATCTATAGATTTTTAAATCTTATTCTATTGATCTTACTTGAATCTATTGATAAATGTCGGATGGACTTGATTTTCAACTTTTTAGTATACTCATATATATTGGCTAAGAGTTCTATTTCTTGGAAAATTAACAAGGATAGAATGGTTGGACTCTAATGACAATCACATCTGGTTCCCATCCAGTCCTTCAGGTTAATGCTTTGGCAAGCAATAATATCTGTTGAACAGAAATTGAATTGATTTTCTTTTCCTGGAGGAATGCATTGTAAAGGATGACTTTCTCAGTGACTAGTTGGCTTCCAAACATAATATGCTCTTTGTAGCTTTTGGGATGTTTCTATTATTGCTGATCAATTGTATGGAAGTGATTTTATGTGTATACTTAATCATACTGAAAGTGGCAGGGACGTATGGCCTCATCTCCTCACTCATATAAATCTCATGCCAGTAATGTGATGAAGGCAGCTATGGGAAACTTGCAGGAGTGGAGACCTACTTAAAATCTACCATCCACCAGAAGGGAGAATTGGCATTACTTTTCTGTCTTTAATGGACATTTACCTTTCCATCTGATGCTGAATTGTACCCAGCAAGGCTTAGGCTATGTACACAAGATAAACTTGTCCTGCAAGAAGCTATTGCGGGACAAGGAAAGCGCTATAAATATAGCACTTTCATGTGTACACACGTGCTTCTTCTATCGCAAAGGAGCATTCACCCATGTGAATGCTCCTTTGCAATAGAAGAGCAGTGTATGGTGGGCACCTGTCCCATCATGCTCTGCCCACAGCCAGCCCCTTAGTCCAGCTGCAGGGCTTCCAGTGGCAGCGAGGGCTGCATTGCCAGCCCCCACTGTCACCCGAAGCCCCGGGGCTGAGCTGGGGGCTGGCCTGAACCGGCGAGGGTTCGGATTAGCCTCCGGACTTTGGGTGGCGGCGGGAGCAAGCACTTAAGCGCCGCAGCCCCCGCCGCCACCCAAAGCCTGGGGCCTGAGCTAGGGAGCTGCAGGGCTTCGGGTGGCAGCGGGAGCTGTGGCGCTTGCCCCTGCCACCCCCGAAGCCCCGGGGCTGAGCTAGGGGGCTGGTCTGAACCGGCGTGGGCAGCCGGTTCAGGCCAGCCCCCTAGCTCAGTCCAGGGGAGTCGCCGAACCCAGCAGCTCCCATAATAGTCAATTTCACTGCTCTGCTAGAGCAGTGAAATTGACATATTTGACAGCTCCAATGTCCCAGAGTGGCCTGGATTGGCACTCTGGGACATTTCTGGAGGCTGTCTAACTCGCAAAATGTGTACACACGAGCATTACCACGGAACAGCTGTTCCGCAGTAATGCTACCACTCTTGATTTGAGTGGTTTAACTGTTGCGCAGCAAGAGGGTGTTGCCACACAACAGGGAAATTGATCATGTGTACGCTACTAGGTTTATTGCGCGATAATGAGCCTTACCGTGCAATAAAGTGATCATGTGTTCATAGCCTCCGGCTATGTACACACTACAAACTTGTCCCGCAAGAAAAGCTATTGCGGGACAAGAAAAGCGCTATATTTATAGTGCTTTGGTATGTACACACCTGCTACTTAAATCGCAAAGGAGCGTTCACCGTGTGAACGCTCCTTTGCGATACAAGACCAGTGCATGGTGGGCACCTGTCCCAACATGCACTGCCCACAGCCAGCCCCCTAGCTCAGCCCCGGGGCTTCGGGTGGCAGTGGGAGCCTCTGCCGCCATCTGAAGCCCCGGGGCTGAGCTAGGGGGCTGCAGGGCTTCGGGTGGCGGCTGTGCCGCAGGTCTCGCTGCCACCTGAAGCCCCGGGGCTGAACTAGGGGGGTGGCCTGAGCCAGCTGCCCGAGCCAGTCCAGTCAGCCAATCCCATAGCCGCCGAACCTGGCCATTTTAATATGTCAATTTCACTGCTCAGCTAGAGCAGTGAAATTGACATATTTGACAGCTCCAATGTCCCAGAGTGGCCCGGTTTGGCATGGTAAGCCTTACCACCCTCGTTTGGAGTGGTTTACATGTTGCGCGGCAAGAGGCTGTTGCTGCGCAATAAGAAGCTTTCATGTGTGGATGCTTTGATTGTTATTGCGCGGTAAGGAGCCTTACCATGTGATAACTCTGTAGTGTGTACAAGGCCTCAGTTACTGCTAAGACCCACAAGTGCTTTTCTATATAGCAAATTCATTGCCAATGAAATGTAGCACTGTCTCTCCAACAAACATACATTTTTTCAAATGCTCCAAACAGAATCTTAGACCTGATGTGTATTTTGAAGGACAAACAAACATTTGAATCCTGCTCACTTAGTAGAGGATCTGCCTCCCTTTGTGGTTAATATTACAGGAACTTACTGTTTAAATGAATAAACAAATTAATAGATTTCCCCATCCTTCCAGTCTGCACCCGTCTTTCATAATCCTGCTAGCTACAGAAAAGAAGAATGTTTTGTGACTCTCCCTTTGAAAAACAATGCTTGCACAGCAATGTCTTTTACCTAATTGTGTGGGCTGTGTACAATGAATGGTTTGACTGTAGGAATTCTTTTCAAACTAATGAACAGCCAGCAACAATGATCGGAGTTGAGCAGCCATGCTATGGTCTCCTAAGTATGGCATGGTGTATTTTTTAAACCTGGGCTCAATTGATCCCTAAAAAGGTATTATGCCTCCTGAATCTAGTACTGGGCCAGTGTGACTCTAGCCATGCCCCTTGCTCAGGGCTGCACTTCAGGGGACATTTCAGTAGTTGACCATAGTCAAAGGAAATATTTAGGAGTGATGGGAGGAGATGATGAAAGAGAAAGTATGAGGCCAGACTGTAGTCAATGCACCTATGCCAGGTGAGAATATGGACTGTGGCCTTAAAAGTTTCTTTTTTTTAAAAGAGATGTGGAAAGCGAGATACAAAAGTGAGTCTCCCAAGGTCATTCAGCAGGCTAGTAGCAAAGATAATCATAGAAAATAAATGATAATACAGGTATAATAGTATTGATGGCTGGATTCCATAAAAGTTTTTGAATACCTAACTTCCCTTATTTCAATAGGAGTTAGAGACTCCTAATTCTCATTTGCAACAAGAGAAGTTAGGTTTTTAAATGCCTTAGTGAAACCCACCCAAAGTGATCATTAAAAGGTCAGCCAATTTATACGGCAAACAAAAGACAGTAAGAACAAGCTGTTGGTTTCTTGTGCTTGATTACAGTTTTTCTTGTGTCCTCCCCCCCCAACTGGATTCACTTTAGAATCAACATGTAGGTGTATCTATGTAAATACAACATCATATTGCAATCATCGGCACCCATTATTTATTAGAGCATATAGAAGTCATTTTTATCTCAAGCTGGCTCTAGGTAACCTAAATTGAGGAGAATGATCATATAAAAAATCAATACATTCAGTACGAAGCTCACAGCTAAAAGCAGAAGCAGGGTCCACAGATACCTCAGCAACTACTCACCAGTCTGCCTTGGGGATAAAGGAGCAGTTAGAGTAGCTCAAATTAGCAGTCCTTTTATATTGGATCCAAATATCTTCCAGCAAAGTGATATGTTGTAATGAGCAGAAATCTTGGAAATTAAAATGGAAAAGATTATCCAAAAACCTTCATAAGTAGATACTCAGTTTAAATAGGTTTCAAGATGATTTTTTTCTACTGATTTTTTTTTTTTTTTGACAATAAGGTTAAGTGATTTAATTTATTCCAATTGTGTTATCTGAGGCTTCTTTTATAACTCTGTTGGGAAGATTACTGTCTAGAGTAATGCACAGTATATTCCACAGAACGAATAGGAAACAATAAAACTGGGAAAGAAAGCTGTGGTAACTTTCCTTCCTAGAGAAAAACTTCTTTAAGTAAACACTGTACTTTAACTTGCTACAGAACTGAATCCTCTATTTAGATAGTGAGACATAAAAAGTTTGTGGTTTGAATTTGATTCCTAATTGCTGTGATGCTCTTCACTGTTTCCTTAACTGGGTCATCCCTAGCCAAAACACTGATTGCGTTTGAGTGTGTTAAATATGTCCTTTCTATAGTCAAAAGCTCTTTTTAAAAAAAAATATTTATTTACTTACATGATTAATAGCTGGCCAAAAAACACCAAAATGATTTTTTTCCACAAAACATTTCAACCTCTCCCCCAAATCTGTCAGTTTTTCCATCAAAAACCAGGACAACTTAGAAAAGGTCAGTTAGCCCTAACAATCAAAACAACACCTCTTTCCATCCTTTTGAAATAAGGTAATGGCCAACACTTACAAAATAAGGGCTCTAGCATTGGTCCTAAATCAATATTTAGGCTCCTAAATGAATGATCTGATTTTTTTTTTGCAGGAGTGCTGAAAATCCCACAGCTCTAATAACAGTCTAATATGCTGGGTGTTCAGTGCATCTGAAAATCAGGCCACTTATAATATGATAGCCTGAAGTTAGAATGCTGGGTTTAAAAGCCTCTTATTTTTGGAAGACTTGGCCAGTGTTTATCAGGTAGTAAGAGTAAAACTATATAATAACAAAGTTAGCAAATTCTAATTTTTTTTTTCCCTCTAGAAGGGATCATAAAAGAGGTCAAATACTCAGCCTGCCTATGACAGGCTTTTCTAAAGAAAATGAGCCAACTCAGATCCACCTTTGTGTAGTTAATCTCCTCAGTGGTGGGGCAGCAGTTAATTAACTAAGGAACACCTAGGCCTAAAAGAGGGTTATGATGGGACAGTAAGGAGGTTCCAGAAGGCAGGAATTTCCTGAGGATCAGGACTTTTCAAGGGGTTTGTTAGGAAGATCACTAGAAAAGTGGAAATCTAGGAAAGGTATTAATGGAGGGAGGCACTGCTGTTAGGGAAAAGTGCTGAATTTCAAGCCTCAACGGGACTTATCTGACTGTGATAAATGGTCCAGACTGGGGGAACAATATGCCATTCCTGAGGAGACCTGTAGCATGTTGACCTCTGCAGGAGCCTGGAGTCCAGAGAACATCTCTTCTTTTGGAAGATGGATAGCTTTACGTGGGATAGATAGAATTAATACCCCCACCCCTACAGGTAAGATGGTGGGGCAAGGCCTTATTTGTGTGCCCTGTTTTGCCTTTGGTTAAATAAATCTGACCCCCTTGAAGAGGCACTGTTCACTGCATAAAAGCCTTAATGAGCTCTCTGACAGTCCCTGGGTGAAACTGAGGCAGGGATGCACATGTAATTGCACAAGTGCTGTGAAGGGGTGTGTTGGGTGATATGCCAATTTAACACAATAGATAGCTCTAGGAGTGAGTGTCCTCCATAACAGAGTTATGACAAAAGAAGGAAACTATTAAACTAAATATGAGTTGCAAGAAATCTAGCTGACTTTGTTTGGATTGATCTCTTTATAATGGTAGTACTTCAAAATATGTCCTCTTTGAGTTCTAGCAGCTGTACAGGCTAAACACAAAGAATTGCTTTGGTAAGAATGAGTCAGCAAGAAAGCATATCCATGAAAGTTCTATCTTGTTGTTTTTTAAACTAAACATTTTTGCTGACTGCAAAGTAGTTTCAGTGGAGAAAATTGGCCTGATTTTGATATACTTTTCACATTTAAGGGCCTCATGCCATGCCTATTGAGACTGATGGGAAGATTTCTAGGTTTCTGTGCGTGTTGGATCACACCCTAAATCAGGAATTAAGTCATGTAGTTGAATAAGCATAAAAGTGTTTAAGATCAGAATTAGGACCAATAGTGCTTTTATTTATATTTATTAATATCTATAATTTTTTTATACTTTTTTTATACTTTTTTTTTTTTTTTTTTTTTTTGCTAAAACAGTGATGCTCCAGTGGTTTTTACCTTATGGAATGACATGTACAATTCTGTTTTTTGTAATTGCTAGGAGAAAAGCAAAGAAAAGTTAATAAAATACAATTGAGACAGATTTACTTGAATTGCCTTTGCTCAACTCAACATAAATGGCTGGAGTTGTGGATTGAGGAAATAATTTTGTATTCATACATCTCCATTTTCTGTTTGCATTGGAAATTGGTCTAATAAATAAGCATATTCAATACTCAGAATCCTGGGAATAGAAATAAGACCATAAATCATTTCCCTTGACTACTCTTAATTGCCAGACCTCAGTTCAGAAATACAATGATCTATTTTAGATTTAATATTTTATTTGAAGTTCTGATTAAGGTTCTTCAAAGGGATTTGACTAGAATATTTTAGAATGTTGTGAACTAGATTTCCCACAGCCAAATCATATTCGCATTGCTGCCTGAATTCTCTTTAATCAGGTTTTTTAGCATTCAAATTGTTAGAGCAAAGTTGTAAAATTGACCTATTTAATCACTTACTACTAGAATGCTGCTTTATTGTTTGAATTCTCCTCAGATTGGTAGTAACTGTGCAAGTAATTAGTGCTGAAGGGCTCTTCAGTAGCCTCTGTGAAAAGTTGTGTTTTGAGCAGTGCTGGACTTCTATGAACCCCCTCCATCCATGTGTAGACACAAAAGGGTGAGCCAATACAAGGATGCATGATAGTCACAAAAGCTGCTAATGCAGAGTCCTGGAGGCAATAAATAGTCCAACATGCTGCCAGAGTTTAACAGGGTTCTGGGTGTAATGCAGTCTTCTGAACATTGATTGCTCTAGGAAGTTCTGGTTTGTGCTGAAGAAAAGGTGATTTCAGTGGGCCCTTAATGGTACCTCTCTTTGTTTGTGTTTGTACATTTTTTCTTGAAAGACTTTGTGCTTTCAGCCCCATACCTCTATGGCAATAGTGTGTTGTAATGATAGGACCATGTTCTGGTAAGTGACTTCCCCCACCCCAGTTTCTGTATGTTTTTATGAGATAAGGAAACTTGGAGGTGATTCTCCTTGTTCAGTGTTGACCTAAATTCATTAGATGGAGTTGTACATTCATAAGAAGAAGGGAATGGCATGTTGGATAACATACATATATATTATTGTATGTGGTGGTAAGAATTCGCTAGTTGCTTTAGTAACGTTGTTGGAGTATTTGCAATAGATTAAAAGATTGTGTAGTAATGGCTGTTGAGCTGCGCTCTCTAATGAAAATATCTTGAAGACACCTCTAGCACCTCTCTCACTAACGCCTCACTGTGCCTTTCTGCCTTCCCTAGTGTTTGTGCCTTGCTGTGCCTTTCTTATGATAATTCCAAAGGGGTAGCCGTGTTAGTCCATTGTAGAAAGACAACAGAGTCCTGTGGCACTTTTAAAGACTAACAGATTTATTTATCGCATGAGCTTTCGTGGGAGAAAATCCCACTTCGTCAATCCCACTTGATTCCTCCCACTCTGTAACTTTCCTATCTTCAAAGCATCTGACGAAGTGGGATTTTCTCCCACGAAAGCTCATGCAATAAATAAATCTGTTAGTCTTTAAAAGTGCCACAGGACTCTGTTTTCTTTCTTATGATAGAAAGCCATATTCTTGCTGAAGTGATTCCCAGAGGTCTGTATTCAGCAAATTTAGTGTTTGTTTCAGACAAATCGTTAATCTTCAACTAAAGAAATATTTCGTATTAAAGCAAACCTGTAGCATTAGAATGATAAAAGGTCAATGTGCCCAGAAAGTGGGATGCTCTGCTGAAGGATCTTGATGCATGTCAACAACCCCAGGGCATCTGTAATCTAATGGAGGAGGACAGGACTAGGAGTTTGACGATAGGGGTTCTCTTCCTGGCTCTCTTGCTGACTACCTTTGTGACATTGGGCGAGAGAATTATTCTGTTGTGCCTCTTGATGCTTCTCTGTAAAATGGAGATAATGGCACTTGTAGGATTTGCTGAAGATATGTGGATGAAAACCACTATATAAATTATTGCTTTACAGAGTTTGTTTCATCTCCTTCTAAGGATACATCTGATTAGATTGTCAGACCACCAATTGTGAAATAGACATACCAGGCATGTGTGACTGATTACTGCTTGAATCAGAACTAATCTTCCAGAAAGCTGTATTTATTTCTAGCCAAACTGAGTCTTTTACTGCAAAGGCTAAAATTATGCTATAGGGATCTTCAGGTCATGGTTTAGCAGAACAAATTCCAGATTGCCATTGGAATGGCAGAGTATACAATAGTAAATGGAACACAGTTCATAAATTTCTTAGTCCAGAGATACATGATTTATTGGGTAAATCAAACAGTCATGCTTCCACTGTGG
The DNA here is from genome assembly GCA_007922175.1 of Pelusios castaneus. Taxonomy (NCBI): domain Eukaryota; kingdom Metazoa; phylum Chordata; order Testudines; family Pelomedusidae; genus Pelusios; species Pelusios castaneus. The sequence continues at coordinate 2,000,270 of ML685870.1, read as the reverse complement.
ATAGTGTTAAATGTAGTCAAGCAGAAGGACTGAATTCTCTGAACTTCATTGGAAGGACACCACTTCATGCCAGCAGAGAATTCTTGGGAAGGAACTTGATCCAGGATGTCTTTCAAGATTTGTAGTGTTGTTAGAATGAAAATGCTGTTTGTATAGCATCAAGCTTGATGAGCTCCTTATGAATGACTAGACCACCTAAAGGGCTCTGGTAATACAAAATAGCTTGCATTTATTAGTTATTTGCTATTGAACAGTATGCACATAACCACTCCAAATCAGGTACGTGAAGTTTCTGTTGTTACTACCCTGAGTGTAGGTAATTAAACTTCACCTCTCTCTGCTCATAAACTGCTTTGCTATTGTTGACCTTTCCAACTTCTGAAAGATAGGAACAAACTACTGAAGCTAGGTAAATATCTTCTGGAAATATTGATGCTACTGAATCATTTGCAGTATTTTCAGTTTTTACAGTACTTAATACTATAGTAGGTGACTTACATGAAGAAAACAGTCCCTATAATTTGTTGACTTAATAGACAAGTGAGGCATCAACAGTTTAAAAGGGATTTGGGTGTCTAAATTCCATATTCTCCTTTTGAGCATTTACTGTAGACATGTGGATTTCTACATTGGGAGAACTGTCTCTCACATTTTTGACATGAGCCATTGTAATGCTTTAACTCTATTATTGTTCGCAAAAGATACTGACAGATTTTTTTCTCCTGTAAGTGGAGTTGTGCCCAGAGAGTTACAGAAGTGAGAAAAGAATCTTCCAGAACAAACACATTTCTCAGAATAGGTATCTGAGTCTAGTTTTCATTATGGGGAAAAATATATTTTTTCATGCGAGCGTGCACCTGTATGAGTTTAATAAAGCAATTTTGATTGCAACCTTTACCACACAATGAAGTAGTGGTGTTGAAGCCGTAAGGAATAATGTGTTCATTGTTGTCATATGCACTCTGCAAATCTCAAGATAGTATTTCATTATGGGGTTTGTTTTGGATTTTTTTTTGTTTTGTTTTTCAAAAGTGAAGATCCAGTTTTATAATCTGTTTAAATCTTGGATTTGCCTTGAATTTTATGGATTAGCATCCCTAATTAGTAATGCTTTCAAAAGAATGTTGTCCTTTAGTTTGAAAAACTTATCTGTGATCCATTGTTGTTGTCTGGAACTCCTGTTAATAAAAATGGAAGGACACCAGACAGCATAAAGAAAACTGGAGAGCTATGTTCAAATGAATATATGTAGCCTGAAAACAGAGACCTGATTCTCTACTTCATTAGGCTAGTGTAACTAATGAAGTCACTGGATTTGTCAGCATAAAACTGCCGTAAGAGTGAGGTCAGGGCACCGAATCTTAACTTAACTTTCATGTGGGATGAGCAGCCCCAGAAGTGAAGGGGAAGTGTTATGATCTCAGAAGCACATGGATCACGCTGTCGGGGTGTGAGTGTGAGTGACATTGGCTTCATACTTCTGCATGAGTCTTCTGTCAGTTTAGGAAAACTAGTTCTTTCTGGACAAATACTGTTTAACCAATCCTAAAATGTACGCAAGATTTTATTCTTGAAATCACATTTCTTTCCTTGTTTGATCCTGCTTTATCTGGAATCATAACTGCACATACTTCAACTACAGGTTGGGGATTGAGCTCACCTAGCTTCATGTAGAGAAATCAAAAAGGACCAACCAAGGACACTGAGGTCAACTGAAAATTTGATTATAGAAAACAAATCCCTTGTCTGAGTCTGCAGTTGATTAAAATGAACATCTAACTTTTATATAGATGTTTTACAGGACTTGTCTCAAGCCATTGGTTTATGAAGGACTATGGAATTACATAAAGATCAGTCTGCATGTTGTCCTTTCCATATGAGGTGAGAAAATATACCTGTGGTCACTTACTACTTAAAGTTGTGTTCTTTTTAATTTACCTGGAAGATTATGTTGGAAATCTATTATGTGCTACAGAAAGTGTGAGAGATCCTAATCAGAGGGTGGCTAAAATGTGTGAACTATATAAATACATGTTTGTCCTCCCCTTGTATATGTGGTAGACTATCTGTTGGTTTTTGGTTTCTCCTGCATTCAGCAAAAAAGGACCTTTGTACAGTCCTTGTAAATAAACAAGATTCTTACGTTACAGTCATGACATCACAGAAAATACCAGCTTTTATTGTTAGTTTCTCCACACAGCTGGAGCATGTGCCCAGAGCTGTGAACTTCAGCTAGCAGTTTGTGTCAAAAAAGAGAAGTGCTACACATTAAACATACTGTAGTTCCTTTTTAAGTGCTAACCTAGGTTCATTCTGCTTGTAAAGGAACCTGAGAATTGTTTGAAAAAAACAAGGTTTAGAGATGACTTCTGGTATTTAGGTATTGACCACCAAGAGTGTGATATAAAATCACTACTTACTACAAATCTAACAAAACTGTTTTAAGAAGCATTGATCCCTTCTACTCACTTGATTTTTGCTGTAGAAAAGATTGCAAGTTGTTCAGTAGGATCTTCGGAAACATCACCAGCCAACTAGCATATGCTAATATAATAATTAATCATAATCAAAAATAGAGTTGATTTCTCAGATTAGTTGCACAATAATTAAATTCTTAAGAATAATTTTTTGCTATCTGACATCTGAAAGAATTAGCAATGGACTTTGGCTTTCAGTTGTGGAATTCATAGAATCTTTAAAGAAGAGCAATACAATAAACATACATTCTTCCCTTTTGTTACTCTTAAAGCAAGAGAATATTTTAAACTAAGTTTTGAAAAGCTGTGGGATGACTCATGCTTAAACGCAAGTATGTGCTAAAGCCTACAAACACTTATGTGTATGTTTTAACTTAATGTACCACAGGTAAATCTCTTAAATTATAAGGATACTCTCAAGTGTAAAAATAATATAAACATGTCTCTGTGGGATTGGTCTGTTTTTTACAGTTAGGACTTTAAAAGAGAATCTCTGGAAAATGTGCCAGATACTGTGCAGAATAATCCAGCATGCTATAATCCTGGCTTCTCTCATAAAATTACTGCATGGAAGGAGAATATGCACATCATGTAAAAGTTGGTTACAATATTTTCTCTTAAAAACCCAAAAAGTGAAGTTAAAGAGGTATTTTAAGTAGGTGCTTAACCATTTGGAGAATGGTTTAGGAATTTAGGAATCTGCTCAGACTGCGGTACAGGCCTTTCTACATGTCACCTAATGAGAGACATGGAATGTTGTATATCCTGCTGATGCTTGTCTGAAACAGAGGATGCATACTTCTAACTCTGTTCTGGATTGGACTATGATTTTTTTTTTATATGAACAAATGTTCTTCAGCAAATGAAATGATGCCAAATTACAACAGAACTGGAACAGAAAACAAACTTTTTGAGCCTAAATCTATGTGACAAATAGCCGTGTGAATATCATTTTTTCTTTCCCAGTTCAGGGCCAAAAAAGTATTTTTCCCCCTCAATGAAACAAAAGTCTAAACTTGCATTAACCTGAAAATTAATGTTTTAGTTTCTGCGGTTTAACCATCTTAATATTCAATTTTAAAGAAAGCCACAACTTTCCAAAACAGAAAGTCAAAACACTTCAGAAACAACCTCAGAAACACCCACATAAATTCTGACACTTCCAAATATTAATTTAAAGGAAACAAGTCACTGAAATCAACTCAATAGTTAATTGTTTTCAATCAACCTGCATCTGAACTTTGAGCTATAACATGATTAGCACAAAATCTTTCCAAATTCTGGTGACATTCATGCAAACACATTAACTGCATGTGTCACTGTTTTGTATTTGCTCTGTTGTAGTAAGAATTCAATAAGAAAGCATTACCTATCTTTATGACAACTGTTAACAATCTGACATGGTTATTATGGAAGCTTATTTCTGCTTAAGAAAAAATTAATATATAGGTGGGGAAATATATAGTTATCTGAGGAACCTAGGCAAGGAACCAGGTGGTGCTAGAGCATTCTTGTTTGTTGCTACATAATGCAATTGGAAGAATCAAGTTTCATAGGTGCAGGGACTGTCTTACCATCTGTGTAAAATACTGAAGATCCCAATCCTAGTTAAGACCTTACCTCAACCACAGTATAATCATAATAAAAATAAATTTCTTGGAGTGGGGAGTCTCTTTGGTTTTTCTCTCAACTGCCATATACAAAGTAACTTTGTCTTGTTTCCATTGACAGTTAAGACTCGTTTCTGTGGTAATGAGGGTGGAACATGCCTGCTTTCTGTGGGTCTGTCTAAACAGGTGTTTTAGAAGGCTAAAGATCCAATTAATCCAAATTGATAGAAAAGTTAAAATAGTCTATTCTGCTAAAGTTAATGTAGCTTTGGAGGTGGTAAACACACATTTTTCAATGTTGCTGATGGCAAGCAATTCTTTCAAGGAAAGACTGGCAGCCTCCCATGAAGATAAAGCAGATAATCTAATGGACTAAGATTTAAAAATCAGTCAGACAGGAGCTTTGTATAATTTAACTTCAGTGCTGCTTTCTCCTTAGCTTGCTTGCTTTAACTATAACTTTGGTTTAGTAACAAGTATTTTGGGGTTTGAAATTTAAAAACCTAATGTAAAGTAGATTTCTAGATACTTAAGTCTCTAACAATCAGATATCAAGTCCTCAACACCCATTAACTGAGCCTTGACTTTATATTTGCTCCCATTTTGAACCTGGGTTTCACCCATCCCAGTGTGTGCGCTTACCATTGCATCAAGAGTTAAGGTGCACATTACTTCCTACAACCAGACTTTGAATGAGAGCTCATTTGGTAAGCAGCCCCTGAGTATATCTATCAGGCTCTGGATGCCAGTTAGACAGGGAAAGGCTTTTCTCTTCCTCAGTTGGTGGCTTGCTCTAGTCTAGGCCCTAAGTCTCTAGGGGGAAACAGTAATACATGTGCTCAAAGGCAGGAAATTCAGCATCTAGAGTAGGGGTTGGCAATCTTTGCCGACCCCTGTGCCGGCCTCTCCTCCTCAACCCTCAGCTGGTGCCGATGGCACACTCATGGAAAGAAGAGACCTGGAGTGGGTCCTCTCAGCAGCGTGCCCGGGGACCCCTATTCCCAGGCACACCATGGAAAGAAGTTGCCTGGAGTGACTCCTTTTGGTGGCAGCACACCACAGAGAGGAGCTGCTCTGGGTGACTTCTTTACATGGTATGCCTGGGGCATGGACATGGCAAGGACCTCTGCACTGCAGCTGCCCCTGAAGAAGCCACTTGGAGTGTCTTTTGGTGGCAGGAGTGGCAATTTCTGTGGTGCCACAGAGGATGCCGAGTGCCGCTCCAAATGGGCTTGTGTGCCACTCTTGGCACATGTGCCAGGGGTTGCCTACCCCTGATCTAGAGAAATTCTTACTGCAAAAACTCAGGAGCTAATTGAGTTTAGGTGAGACAGGCTTAGAAGACAGCCGAAGCAGAGGTTTGTAGATCACAGTGGAGCCAAAAACTGGGACTAAGTACCTAAGTACCTTTGTGGTTCTGGGTTAAGTCTCCTGACTGCTGGGGGATAAAACTCTATGAAAGAGCTTATTTGCTTTTTCAAACAGTAGTAGGTCAAAGCATCATTTGGAATCATTGCCCTGCAGCAGGGTCCACACACCCCTGACTCGGGAGATGTCTGCACCACAGTGTAAACGTGTGGCTGTGTGACTTGTCATCCATCTGTAGTTTGTAGGGCTCCGGCTGCAGGGCTGTCTAATTGCAGTGCAGATGCTCAGACTGGTGCCTGGGTTCTGGGACCAGCCCCACCTCATGTGGGGACTCAAAACCTGGGCTTGAGCCTGAACACCTACACCTCAATTAACAGCCCTGTAGCCTGAATCCCACAAGCCCAAATCAAGTGATATGGGCCAGCCACAGGTGTTTGTTTATAATGTAGACGTAATCTTGGCATTTAGCATACTAGTGTGCCATAAATGCACACACTGGCTGGATGTACATTAAATCTTTGTGTAGATAAGCCCAACAGCAAGACAAATTAGCCTGATTCAGATGGTTCTGTGTTGGAGCTTCAAGAGCATTCAATATCATTTACTAGTTACATAGCAAAAAAAGCACCTTAGCTAGCTTCAAACGAAATCTTGGAAGGGATCAAATCTCTTAGGCTCTTAGGCTCCTTTCGGGACCACACTCTAGCTGCTGGGGAAGCCCCAGGGGCTCCCTAACAGCTGGAGCATGGGCAATTGCCGGCATGGCGCTCCAGCTGCAGGGAAGCCCCCAGGGGCTCCCTAGCAGCTGGAGCGCGGTCCCAGCCAGAAAGGAGCCTCGGGTCCTGGGCAGAAAGGAGCCGCGGGGCTCCCTTCTAGCTGGGACTGCCAGGACCGCTGGGGTCCCGGAGAGAAGGGAGCCCAGCGGTCTGGGCCAAAAGGGAGCTCCACGCTCCCCTCTCTCTGGGGCTTGCTGTTTCGGGAGAGCCAGCCCCCTGTGGGGCTGGTTCTCCCCAGGACAAGCCCCCATAGCCGAGGCTCCAAAGGAGCCTCCCTACCCCTGGACCTAACTAGTCGACTTAGAGAGTCTAGTGTAGACTCTCTAAGTTGACTTAGTAAGGCCAGCTTTAAGTTGAATTAAGAGTCCTGTGTGGACTCTCTAAGTCGACTTAATAAGGTCGACTTAAAGTCGACTTGGTAAAGTTGACCTAAATTTCTCAGTGTAGACATAGCATTACAGTGCTGATTTTACTAGGGTGTTGATTTGTGTTTATATAATGTATTTCATCTGCTACACAATTCTGATTTGTAAAAATGGAAGTATAGCTTGGTTCTTCTCAAATGAGAGAGAGCAATCCCTTAGATTGACTTCCTTAGTCTGTGGATGGGGGTGGGAGAGTAGATTAAAGGCTCATCTACGTGTACTTTTAGTTTGCAGCAAGTTGGTGTGGCTCTGCCCCCCTGCTAGACTTCTGCATGCTAACTGCATGGACTTTCACACACACTAGCAGCTCACTCAGGCCTTGTACACACTGCCAAGTTATTGCGCGATAAAGCCCTTTATTGCGCGTTAAGAAGCAGAGCGTACACAAATAACTCACAGTTTTTGCACGTTAAGAGCCCTCTTATTGCGCAAAATGTAAACCACCAAAACGAGGGTGGTAGCGGCTAACGCGGAATAGCTATTGCGCGACAGTCCGTGTGTGTACGGTTACCGCGCAATGTGAAACCTCCGGAAATGGCCCACAATTCCAATCCCATCACTTCTGCACTTCCTTCTGTACTCGGTTGCCATGACGTCATGTTACCCGCCCTCCCCTTCTGTCCCGCGAATTTTTGAATTCTTCACTCTTCCTTCTGGCTTGCTGTTCAGTGCTGCTGCAGTTGTGTGCTCCGCTAGCAATGGCGTCGCAGCGCAGCAAACGAGCTCCAGCCTGGACAACAGCAGAGGTGCTAGATCTGATAGGCATCTGGGGAGAGTCCGCCGTGCAGTCACAATTACGTGGCAGCCGGTGGAATTTCGACATTTTTGGACAAATATCTCAGGCGATGATTGAGAAGGGGTATGAGAGAAACACTCTGCAGTGCCGGTCTAAAGTGAAGGAGTTGCAGATCACGTACCACAGAGCCAGAGAGGCAAACCAGCGCTCCAGCTCTGCGCCGGCTACATGCCGCTTTTACAAGGAGTTGGAAGCAATCCTGAGCAGCAATCCCACAACCACCCCAAATTCTACCATGGACACTTCGGCAACAACTTCCGAAAAGGATAGGGGAGCAGATGGCGACGATGCAGTCGGCGACGAGGAAGCGGAGGAGGAAGAGGAGGTGGACGGTGATAACAGTGCGACCGACCTCGGGAGCCAGGAGTTATTCAGCATGCCGCCAGACACAAGCTCCACGGATTCCTTCTTCACGCCTTCTCCAGATGCAGCAGAGGGGAGCTCCGGTAAGTTTCGTTTGCAGTGCTCGCTATTCTATCAGCTAAAGCTTAGCGTGTACATGAAGATAAGGCAGTAACTAGTCGTTTTCTGTTTCTTCTTTTCTTTGGGTTAACGATTTGGCGTGGATTTACAGGCATTACATGAACAGCGCATCAATGCATGCAGCAATTGCCAAGGAATCGGTTCCTTTCAAGTCACTGAACGTGTAATCCAAATATTTCCAAAATCTTCTTTTAAAATTTGATCGTAGAGCGAGCGTTTGCCCTCCCCCATTTAGGGAGACTCTCCCTCTCAAGCTTGCAAGTACGGCCGCGGGAACCATGGCCGCGCACAATCCAGCAGCGTAAGGTCCAGGCTGGAAGTCAGCGACATGCAGGATATGCATTCTTGCTTGCAGAGGCACTCTAAGCAGCGTGATATCGGCTTCCATTGTTGCGCTCTCTGTCAAACAATCAGCACAAGCAATGCCAATAGTCCACTGTCCCATGGTCTACTCTCTGCGACCCATCCTTCACTTTGCAAAACTTGTTTCTGCCCCCCGGAATTCCCTGTCCCCTGTAACTTTGGAATGCGTAGGGAGAGCATCTTTACTTCCACCAAACCAGAGTGAGAACAATAGCAGCATTCAAACTGTTTCATTTTTACACAGAAACGACCTTCGCTGGATGGTGGACTGCACCAGCTGACCGTCTGAGACAGATAAGGCGGAGGCCTCGCAGGAGCAAGGAGGATATCTTCCAGGAGCTGATGCATTCCAACGAGGCATCAGCAAGGGAGACTAGGCAATGGCGGCGACAGTGCAGGCAGGAACGGAAAGAGAACAGCGAGAAGAGGGCGAAGCAGAAGGATGCCCTAATAAACATTCTCCAGGAGCAGACCCAGCTGCTGAAGACCATGGTCGGTCTGCTCCAGGCTCGGCGCCCGCGGCCCGCAGCAGCCACATCAGCAGTTCGCAGCAACCATGCAACACTCGCCCCCCAAACAGTTTTTTGAACCACAGGGACACCCCTGGTATACCATTACCTGAACCCCTTCCCCAACATATGTCATGGAGTCCCGCACCTACACCCACCTATAGCCCCCTCCCCTTACAGTTTTCGTTCATTCTGTGTTCTGTTAATAAAGTTGAGACGTTTGTACATTAAATCTGTGTTTATTGTTTTACATTGAAAATCTGCCCTGGGCGTCAGTTATTCAAAAAGTAACAGATAGCGAAGCACACATTCAATAACCACCCAGTTATGTAAGTACCCAATACCGAACAATAACACTGATGCCAAACATTTAAATGCAGCCTATAAGTCCCCATTCATAAAATGCTCCTTCAGTGCCTCCCTTATGCGCACGGCTCTGAGCTGTGCCCCCCAGATACCCCTGGTGGCTGGTTGCTGGAAGGCAAACTCTAGCCGCTCAGCCTCCACGTTCCAGGAGTTGGGAAATCTCTCCCCCCGGTTTTCACATATATTATGCAGGACACAGCACGTGGAAATAACAGCAGGAATGTTGTCCTCATTTAAGTCTAGCCGCCCATACAATGATCTCCAGCGTGCTTTTAAACGACCAAAGGCACACTCAACAGCCATTCTGCACCTGCTCAACCGGTAATTGAACTGCTCCTTTGCAGGATCCAAATTCCCAGTATAAGGCTTCATAAGCCATGGCATCAGTGGGTAGGCTGGGTCCCCCAGGATAACTATGGGCATCTCGACACCCCCCACAGACATTTTTTCGTCGGGAAAAAAGGTGCCCGCTTGCAGCTTACGGAACAGTCCCGAGTTCCTGAATATGCGAGCGTCATGCACCTTTCCCGACCATCCCGCATTTATGTCCGTGAAATGCCCCCGGTGGTCCACCAGTGCCTGAAGCACCATGGAAAAGTATCCCTTTCTATTTATGTACTCTGACGTGAGATGATCGGGTGCGAGAATCGGGATGTGAGTGCCATCTATTGCACCCCCACAGTTCAGGAAACCCATGTCCGCAAATCCAGCGACAATCTCCCTCACGTTCCCAAGGGTCACCGTCCTCCGTAGCAAAACACGGTTGATGGCTCTGCACACTTGAGAAAGTGCTACACCAACGGTCGATCGTCCGACTCCAAACTGGTTTGCGACCGAGCGGTAGCAGTCCGGAGTCTCCAGTTTCCAAAGGGCAATCGCCACACGCTTCTCAAGAGTGATGGCTGCTCTCATCCTCGTGTCCTTGCGCCGCAGGGCTGGGGCTAGCTCCTCACAGAGTTCCATGAACGTGGCTTTACGCATGCGAAAGTTCTGTAGCCACTGATCATCATCCCACAGCTGCAGAATGATGCGGTCCCACCACTCTGTGCTCGTCTCCCGTGACCAGATATAGCGGTTCACAGTGTGCAGCTGGTCTGCGAAACAGATCAGCATTTCTGTTCTGTTCTCACGGCTGTCAGTCCCAGAACTGGAGTCATCGGAATCCTGCTCTGAATCTGAGCTGAATGCGTACTGTGCCAGAAGCCGAGCTGAGTTCACAATGCTGAACGCGGCATTCCAGATCAGAGCTGTATCCATGCTGCTGCTGCAAAAGCCGTTCTGGAAAGACGGTCGTTGAAGTTTAAACTTCATGCTAGTTGCTAGTGACAACTGCCGTGGAGCGTTGGGAACATAATGCACCATGGGAAATCAAGATTTTTCCCATGATGAATAGCGCAAGCCTTCTTCTTCCCAGGATTCATAGCGCGATTTAGTGCTAGAGGGA
>ML685870.1:1942724-1989253 GCA_007922175.1 Pelusios castaneus | reverse complement strand
CCCCCCCCCCCCCCCAGCAGCCACATCAGCAGTTCGCAGCAACCATGCAACACTCGCCCCCCAAACAGTTTTTTGAACCACAGGGACACCCCTGGTATACCATTACCTGAACCCCTTCCCCAACATATGTCATGGAGTCCCGCACCTACACCCACCTATAGCCCCCTCCCCTTACAGTTTTCGTTCATTCTGTGTTCTGTTAATAAAGTTGAGACGTTTGTACATTAAATCTGTGTTTATTGTTTTACATTGAAAATCTGCCCTGGGCGTCAGTTATTCAAAAAGTAACAGATAGCGAAGCACACATTCAATAACCACCCAGTTATGTAAGTACCCAATACCGAACAATAACACTGATGCCAAACATTTAAATGCAGCCTATAAGTCCCCATTCATAAAATGCTCCTTCAGTGCCTCCCTTATGCGCACGGCTCTGAGCTGTGCCCCCCCAGATACCCCTGGTGGCTGGTTGCTGGAAGGCAAACTCTAGCCGCTCAGCCTCCACGTTCCAGGAGTTGGGAAATCTCTCCCCCCGGTTTTCACATATATTATGCAGGACACAGCACGTGGAAATAACAGCAGGAATGTTGTCCTCATTTAAGTCTAGCCGCCCATACAATGATCTCCAGCGTGCTTTTAAACGACCAAAGGCACACTCAACAGCCATTCTGCACTTGCTCAACCGGTAATTGAACTGCTCCTTTGCAGGATCCAAATTCCCAGTATAAGGCTTCATAAGCCATGGCATCAGTGGGTAGGCTGGGTCCCCCAGGATAACTATGGGCATCTCGACACCCCCCACAGACATTTTTTCGTCGGGAAAAAAGGTGCCCGCTTGCAGCTTACGGAACAGTCCCGAGTTCCTGAATATGCGAGCGTCATGGACCTTTCCCGACCATCCCGCATTTATGTCCGTGAAATGCCCCCGGTGGTCCACGAGTGCCTGAAGCACCATGGAAAAGTATCCCTTTCTATTTATGTACTCTGACGCGAGATGATCGGGTGCGAGAATCGGGATGTGAGTGCCATCTATTGCACCCCCACAGTTCAGGAAACCCATGTCCGCAAATCCAGCGACAATCTCCCTCACGTTCCCAAGGGTCACCGTCCTCCGTAGCAAAACACGGTTGATGGCTCTGCACACTTGAGAAAGTGCTACACCAACGGTCGATCGTCCGACTCCAAACTGGTTTGCGACCGAGCGGTAGCAGTCCGGAGTCTCCAGTTTCCAAAGGGCAATCGCCACACGCTTCTCAAGAGTGATGGCTGCTCTCATCCTCGTGTCCTTGCGCCGCAGGGCTGGGGCTAGCTCCTCACAGAGTTCCATGAACGTGGCTTTACGCATGCGAAAGTTCTGTAGCCACTGATCATCATCCCACAGCTGCAGAATGATGCGGTCCCACCACTCTGTGCTCGTCTCCCGTGACCAGATATAGCGGTTCACAGTGTGCAGCTGGTCTGCGAAACAGATCAGCATTTCTGTTCTGTTCTCACGGCTGTCAGTCCCAGAACTGGAGTCATCGGAATCCTGCTCTGAATCTGAGCTGAATGCGTACTGTGCCAGAAGCCGAGCTGAGTTCACAATGCTGAACGCGGCATTCCAGATCAGAGCTGTATCCATGCTGCTGCTGCAAAAGCCGTTCTGGAAAGACGGTCGTTGAAGTTTAAACTTCATGCTAGTTGCTAGTGACAACTGCCGTGGAGCGTTGGGAACATAATGCACCATGGGAAATCAAGATTTTTCCCATGATGAATAGCGCGAGCCTTCTTCTTCCCAGGATTCATAGCGCGATTTAGTGCTAGAGGGAACTGTGGGATAGGTACCCACAGTTCACTTTGTTTTCTTGGAGGATTGCGAAAAGCGGGGGGGGGGGCTCTGTTCCGTTAGAGTCAGCCGAGTGTGTGTGCAATCTTGCGCAACAAAAACCACGCTACTTTTACAGCGCAACAGGCTTATTGCGCGACTATTCATGTAGTGTGTACATAGCCTAATGTGTTGTGACCTACCCCATTCTGAAACAAGTATATTGGACCAGGGGTTCTCAACGAGGTGTATGCATACCCCTGAGGGGTCTTCCAGGGCATTGCATCAGCTCAGCTAGATGTTTGCCTTGTTTTACAACAGGCTGCATAAAAAGCACTGGTATAATCAGTCCAAAGTGAAACTTTATACTGACAATGACTTGTTTGTTCTTCTCTGTATAACTAAATGTTAAATACGAGATACTGTGTTCCAATTCGTTTATTTTATAATATATGGTGAACATTTTTCATAACGGTGTATGTTGACACTTTTTGTATTTTTGTCTGGTTTGTTTTTATTTTATTTATGTATTTATTTTAATAAGCATGTAATCTTTAAGTGAGGTGAACCTTCAGGTTTGCCAGATAAATCAGACTCCTGAAAGGGGTAAAACACTCTGAAAACATTGAGAACTGCTATAACAGAGCACACTAAGGAACTGTTAGTGAGCGTCAGCAGGGTTTAGGTGCACTTGGTGTGAGACAGGCTAATGCAGAGTAGATTCACACAGAGTTTGCTGCAAACCTCTATTACGCTGCAAGTTACTAAAAATGGTCAAAAAATGTACCTGTGATGAAAATGTTGTTTTGTTTAATATTTTTGCAGATTTTTAGGGGCTGATCAAATCAGAAAAACCTGGATTTTAAACTAAACTGGAAACTTTCTTGCAAAAGCTTATTTTTTTAAAAGCTTTAAGTGGTATCAACATTTTCAAACAAATCTACTAAATGTGTGCAATAGAATGGGAGTGATATTTTCCTTCTACATACAGTAAATGTCTTTGGTGTGGTGGCAGAGGCTGAAAGATTGAAAGTACAAGACATAAAATCAAATGATCTCATAGTCCAGGCTCTGCGACTGAACTGCTGGCTAAACTTGGTCAAGTTTTGTGATTAGTGTAAATGAGGGTAAGTACCTTGTTGGTGGTTTTTGAGGGTTAAGAACCAGGTCTTCTGTAATGAATAGGAATTCAGAACTTTGTGTGTCTCAGCATGACACTGCATCTTAATAGTCTTGTATGAACAAAGTGCTATATATTATACTTGGAGAACAAAGACTATATCTATCTCTCTTGCGGTGACATGGAAGTTGTTCTTCTCTTTCAAGTTTCAAAGGAAAACCCTCCCCGCCCCCCCATGACACACACATACACACACACCCCTGATCTTCAAGCATTTACAAGACTGATCAAAAAATCAGAGTGGGAGATGCAGTCCTGCCTTTCCATTCAAGAAAAATATACTTCTTGCATTAATGTAGAGTTACAAAACTCTGTACTTGCTACCTCCTGTGGTGGAAGCTGTCTGCTTACCAGGCTGCTTTCCTAGCTTAAAAGCAATCAAAATTTGCTAAAAATAAGTGCCTGGATGAAGAGGCACAGCATAAAGTCTGGTGATTCATCCTATTTTCACAGAGGAAGCTGCATTCCTAGTCTGATTAATGATGACCATGCGTTTGCCTCCATAGGTGGTGGTTGAAACATCTCATTTCCATTGACTAGATCAATGGTTCATAAATTAAGCTTTGTAACTTTTTTTATTTTTAAAGCAGTATTTATAGGATTGGACATTATCAAGATTTAGGCGTAAGTTGCATTCTCTTTGAAACTGCTTGACAAAATGAAGTAGTATCAAAAGTAGTATGATTGTCTGTCCTGGCATCTAAGCCTTGGTGTCAGAAGTAGAAAGTGATGTTAACTCCTTCAATGCTACTGCTTACTTATTGGCTTGCAATGTCATGAGGTCAATTTGATAAATCATGTGTTCTGGCTTTGCCAGCTATTTAGGCAACTTGTGAATCCCTGAGCTATCTTGTTGGACACTGATCAATTGAAGAGAAATGTCATGAACAAAAATTGGAGGTCAAAGTTGAAGGATTTAATCAGAGACACTGTAGCAATAAGGGGATAAATTCAAGAATAAACCAATATACTTAATTTCCAAAAGCAGCATGCTGTTTTTAATGTACAAAGGTCTGGTATAGAAAAAACCTAGTTAACACTAGTCCCAAGCAGAGATTTTATTTGTTATGTACCCAGACATTTGAGATCTCCAGTGTATTTTCTACCATTGAAAAAGTAAACTATGCTGTGTGTCAAAAAAGTTGCAAAACAATTCAGGTGTAATCTCCGTAAATAATTTTACTTTTGAAAGAGGGTGTCACATAGACATGAAGACACTACACTTAGAAACTTAGGTCAACTTTATTAAGTCGACTTTAAGTCAACCTCATTAAGTCGACTTAAAGAGTCTACACAAAGAATCTTAAGTCGACTTAAAGATGACCTTATAAAGTTGACCTAGAGAGTCCACACTAGACTCTCTAATCGACTGGTTAGGTCAAGGGGGAGCGGAGGCTCCAGGGCAGGGGGGTCGTCTAGGAGAGATCCAGCCTCATGGGGGTTGGGGGAGGGCTGGCTCTCCCTGAGACAGGCAAGCCGCTAGTGGCTTGTCCTGGGGAGACCCAGCCCTCCACAGGGCTGGTTCTCCCCTACACCGGCAAGCTGCTGCCGGCTCTCTCAGCTTCCTTCTCCCCAGGACCGCTCAGGTCCCAGGGAGAAAGGAGCATGGGGCTCCCTTCTGGCTAGGACAATGGGGTCCTGGGGAGAAGGGAGCCCTGGGGTCCCTTCTTCAGGACCGTGCTCCAGCTGATGGGGAAACACTGGGGATCCCCTGTCGGCTGGAGTGCCCTCCCTTCTTGCCTGGACCCCATGGCTTAATAAAGTTGACCTAAGTTTCTAAGTGTAGACATAGCCTAAGTGTTGTCTGCATAGTTTGGGAATAAACAAGGAAGCTCTTAATCCAAATTAACTAAAGGAGTGAACTTTTGGTGGATTAGTTAAACTGCATTAAATGCCTATGGGTACACTCCTTCAGAAATTCCTTAAACTGAATTAAGGCCACTTTAATGGTGAATAAGTCAGATTTACAGGAGGGCAAAGGTAGTCTAGGCATTAAATTTTGATACAGGTGCATAAGTATGTCCCATCTACACTAAAACTGTTATCCCTATTGTAACCAGAGCCCATGACTCAGGTTTTTTCTGCACTATAGCCCTACCCTTCCATTAGATTGCCTCAATTTTCACTTGGAGTGACCATCTCTAGGGAGAAGGATACTCAAGATTTTCTGGCCCATTAAGTCTTTGGCCACTGTGAGACTAACAATTTCCATCATAAGGCGGGACCAGGTGTATCCTTTTGGTCATTAGGAAGTGGATGTATACCATCATTTCACTTTGCACAAGCCAGCAAACAATAATCGTATGGTAACAAATTAATCATTACGTGGGTCAAATTGCAATAAGTGAACAAAGATAAAATGTTCTATTTCCTCTCCTCAGAGGAGGAAACTAAATGACTTATTAAAGGCAGCAATGACCAGAGCCTATACCAAAGCCTTGTCAAACAGGGCCACGAAATCTCATGCAAAAAATAAATTTGTTAGACTTTACAAGTGCCCCTAAACTCCTTGTTTGAAATAATTTGCACTCATTAGTGCAATTTTTATGCAATGTTTCCAAAAATCTAGCTTACATCTGTGACAGTTCTTAAAATGAACACTTGTGAGGAAAGTCAGCCCTTAAAACCTTGCTACACACTTAATATTTGCATTAATTAGGAATACAAAGCCACGTGTTAGCTGCAGCACAAGGGAAAGAAGCTGAAAGCCCCTCCACTCCTACTGATGTCAAGGGTGCACAGCACTTTGGGGCTCTTCCTGTTCAAAAAAAAAAAAAAAAAAAAGGCAAACTGCAAAACAGTGACATATTTTCATCTATTTTAAGGATAGGATTTTTAAAGTCAGTTCAGCCTGGACCTATGTTTTGCTCCCATTGGCTTGGGTAAGAGAAGAGTTAGTAGCTAATGTGTAAACCAGAGGAAGAAGGAATCCCATGCTCTTTTTTATTTAACTTAATCATCTTGTTTAAAAAAAAAAAAAAAGTAGGATACAATGATTTTTTCATCATAAATAGTCTGGGCTGAATTCTGCCACCCTCACTCATGCACAATAGCACCCTGGTACTTCAGGAATCCTATTGATTCAAAGAAACATGTTGTTGTGAAGCCCTTAAATATGTGGGTGAGCACTTACTCCTGACAGAAGACCACCAATGGGTCTGCTTAGCTAAATGCTCACCAATGTGGGGAAAAAACCTCCAATCTGGCCCAGAAGTATTACTCAGAGGAAGCTATTACTCAGCATGAGTCACAAAAGATGTAACTGAGGGGATGCTGAGAGATCATGTAGTCCATTTATCACTCTGCTGCTAAAACAGGCCCAAGGATACTTAGACTACCCCTGATAGGTATCTATCCCTCTGTATGTAACATTCACTGCAGATCCATAACTTGTACATATTCTATTTAATGTCACAGCAGTTTTTTAAAATAAAAAACATGAAACTGGATTACGTCTGTCATTTTTGGAGTTCACAGAATAAAGCTGATGGCTTGAAAAGCTGCCGGGGGGGGGGGGGGGGGGGGGTTATGTTTTAAAATCACTCAGTGCTGACAGCTCTATGTTCCTCCAAACTGCAGATGCCACCATTTCTTCCTCTTGCTGCAAGAGACTGCCACAACATCAAAGTTGCTGAACTGCTTAGGTTTTAAACATATGCAAGGCTGCTGAGCTGGAATTAGACACATAGGCTAGCATACATACTCTATGAAATTTTGCATCCAAGTGGGCCCAGAAATAGCAAAGTGGCAGTCCTGATAAGAACAGTTAGATATGACACTGCAAGAAGCTGATGAATAACTTTTTAAAGATGCACACCAGTGTTTAAAATATAACAATTTTATTACAACTAGAACTGGTTGAAATATTCACTGCAACTTATGTTTTACTGGGAATTCAGGGTTTTCTTTATTTTCCCATTTTAAAAGGATTTGCAAACACATAGAATTGGAATCTGTTGCTTGCCTAATTATTGGACCAAAATAGGGAGTGTTCATGAGCTGCATCCATGCAAATCCATCCTTATGCCCTTCCATGCTGGATGACTGACACTAATTCATTTTGGAAATATTTTTTGCATTCACTTGTTTCTCTGAGGTCAGTACTGCTCAATTGCAGGGTCAGAACAGAAGTGGTAGTCTCTGCACAAGGAATGACTGTTCACCAACTATGTGTACAAAGAAAAACAGGTCCATGAACATGTCTGGATTTAAAAAAAAGAAGAAAAAACTATGGTTTTGCAGTGATACCAAATTCCAAAGGAACATTGTCCAAAGCTCCTATCTAAATATTCTGTACAATGCAAACTAGTCAGTGACTGCAGCTGCTGATTGTAATTTTGAGGTTAATGAGCTCACTGCATCATAGGCAGTGAGGACCATATTCAGGCTTAGCAGAGAAGTTATGTGTCCCCTTTAAGGACAGCTAGTGAGGTCCTGAAAAGTGCTGGCAACTCCATCCTCAGTTGGCATGGGGGCACTGACTTCTCTCTCCCCACCAGTTGACTGAAATAGTGGGGCCATGTTTTCTCACATCTGGGCAATGAAAGCCGTCTGTCTCTTCACTTGCATAGGCTGAGCATCAGCAGCAAAGCAATTCAAGTCAATCTCTTCTTGCTCCATGCAGCACACTGGTGTGAAAAGTTACTCCTCTTCCAGTCTGCAGCTGTAGAAACAGGTGTTTTGTAACAGAAAGGAAAAGGGTGGGAATTCTGTATGATTGTATCAGCTGGGTACTCCCAGACATCTAGGAATGAAGTTGCAGCCTATGTAAACCACATCCCGTGTCTCCTGTCCTCCTTCCAGCATAGCCAGACAACTACAATCACTGAAAACTTTTTTTCCAAGACATTAGTTTGCAGATAGAACTGGTCTGGTACTTGTTTAGAGTAATGATTCTGATTGACTACCAGGTTAACTCAGAATATAAAGCTAGGCAATGAACTGTAGTGACCTTTTCAAAACTCTTTCAGCACTGCTAGATTTAGCAGCAGGATAGAACATTACTATAGATAATAAACTACACTTTTACCATGTCTGAAGTTTACGTGCTGATGTTTGTCTCTGGTTCATTGCTTCACCAACCACTCTCTCTAGCTTGGAATTGCTTCCACATGTTTGTTCCCCACTCCTTCTTCCTGCATACTTTATCAACTCAAGGACTGCAAGCAATTGTTCTTGAAGATATCTAATCTGAAGACTGACACACATACCAGGGGTATAGCATGTAATGTGTGTGGTGCATCCTGTAAGCACTGACTGATACATACCAAGGAGTAAGAATTATGCTGACCAAATGCCTGTTAAAAGCCTTAATGAGGTAATTGCACCTTAATGTTTTAGCAATAAGCATTCAGTTTAGAAACTAGGAACGACAGGTTCCAAAGGGTTAGCCATGTCAGTTTAGATCAGCAAAACAAACAAGGGTTGTGTCAACACTGGTAAATTAAGTCGACTTAAGCTTGGCTTAAGTCAACTTAATATGTCCGGCGTCTATACTACACTTTGCTTAAGTCGACTTAACGAAAATAAAGTCGACTTGATGAAAATTAAGTCGACTTTATTAAACCACTTTTCTACTCGACCTAAGGCTTAATTCGACTTTTTAAAGTCGAATTAAGCCAGTGTAGCCCTGGGGTAACCCTAGGACTACACCAATGCCCTCCCTGCTGGGGGGGGGCACAGGGGGAGCCTGGCATGCCCCCCAAAGGGCAGGGCATGTGGGCACAGTGTGACGCTGTCTGGATTTAGGGAAGCATTTATTGTATTATTTTCTATGGATATCTCATAAATGCTATAATCCATAGGAACTATGTCATGTTTGGTATCAATAGAAAGGTAGTCATTTGCTGGGAATGATTATATAGTTTATGTCTAGTAATTGTATTTCGATTAGAAGTTAAGAATTTGATGTTATATCCATACTTTAACTTGTGTCATTCTGGACAAATGTCTTAGAGGGGAGGGTGTGAACAACCATTGTCTCCTTAATGTTTAGGAATTTGCCAGGTGATATGATCCCAGAGAGTAAACTGATGAGCCATTAAGGATACAATGGTTGTATTCTTTATGTCCTCAATGGCTCATCAGGATACTCCCCGGGACCATTCTACTTGGAAAATTCCTAAACGAGGCTTATTTAGTCTACAGAAGAGAAGACTGAGGGGAGATTTGATAGCAACCTTCAACTACTTGAAGGGGTGCTCCAAAGAGGAGGGAGCTAGGCTGTTCTCGAGGGTAACAGAGGACAGAACAAGGAGCAATGGTTTCAAATTACAGCTGGGGAGGTCAAGGTTGGATATTAGGAAAAACTTTCTCACTAGGAGGGTGGTGAAGCATTGGAATGGGCTATCTAGGGAGGTGGTAGAATCTCCATCTTTGGAGATTTTTAAGGCTCGGTTAGACAAAACCCTGGCTGGGGTGATTTAGGGGGAGAGGTCCTGCTTTTTAGCAGGGGGTTGGACTAGATGACCTCGTGAGGTCCCTTCCAACCCTATTATTCTATGATTCTATGACTTTAAGTCGACTTAGTTAAGTCGACTTAAAAGTGCAAGTGTAGACATAGCCAAGGAGTCTTGTGGCCCTTTTTAAAGACTAAGGTTGCAATCATGGTCTTAAGTTTGCCTCCAAAAGTCTAATTACAGGATCACATTATTTTCCAAATATTCATTTTATTTACAATATTTTTCCTTCAAGCTGAACACACACGTACGATCTTGGGTGCCAAAAATTAGTCCATTAGATTAATTTATGAGAAAATGCACAATAAACTACTTACCACAGTCTGTTAATGATAACAGCACCGTGTAAGAAGGACAATTTCCAGAGGGTTGTCATAGGTACTTTTCTTGATTAACTAGCCTTGCACATCTGCAAAATGTATTGCCGGGGGGGGGGATATTCCTCCTCTTACAATGTAAACAGTGAGATTTTACAGAATTAGAACGCCTCCCCAGCCCCCGACACCTCCTCCACCCCTCACCCCCCTGACTTTAAAGTTCATCAGGCTAACTATAGCAGTAGCAATTTTAGGACAGAAAAAATAGCCAAAACTGATTTGCCCCAAGGGTGCCTAAATTGTTCGGAAGTGGGCCAGAGCTAAAACCTCCAGAACTGAATTCAATAGGAACAGGATATTCTGCTTAAATGCTTTGCTGAATAAGGATATATTTAATTTTAAGTAGTTGGCTATAATTGAAGCCTCAGGAAGTATCTTGGTATGTTATCATTTGTAATGTCATCAACTATGACAGCTGCCTGCATGATTTTTTATTTACCCATTTTCACTGTTTTTTTTCTTGGCTGCCTGTATTATCAAAGCTTCCAACTTATCTCGAACTGTTTCAGGACTGGACGACAATGTTAGCAAACAAATGTTTATGGGTCAAGATTTTCAAAAGTACACAATGATTTTGGGTGTTAAACTGATGTACCTTAAAAGCCCTGATTTTTTTTTTTCTTTTTTTGAGGGGAAACACTCATTTCTATAAGAAAATTATGTCCCTCTAAGCTGTATCATTTTGGATACTGAAATGAAAGCACCCAATCTCAAGTCACTTCTGGAAAAATATTGGACATTATATCTGATTTGTTATGGCATGTTGTTCCATAGATCTCAGGAACTGTTTCTAACTTGTGATGTGTTTTATGAATGCCTTGTGAAGCCCAAGGAAATAAAATATTTCCAATTTTAACTTTCAACTCAGGTCAACATGGTTCATTCCATTCAATCTAGTCAGTATTATAGCTCTCTCTCTCCCTCTCTTTCTTTCTCTGTGAAGCTAAAGACAGACCGATACCCAATGGAAAACTTATAATTTATTTCACTATATTTCAAAATAATTCTGCATGTATATTATGAATCATACTTCTTGTTTCTTCCTTCCCTACTTTTATTATTAGGGATATATGTGTGAAAGCCAGATATTTTGTTTTTGAGTACATCTGTTGTGCATTTAAGGATCTGATCTGGCTCCCCTTGACTTTGATGGGACAGGATGAAGTACTCAAAGATTGTGTTCTCTGTAGTACCCCTGCCTCATCTGTTATAGAAGTTGGAAGGTTTATGGCGAATAAGACAGGGGACTATTGAGAGGACGGCCTTCTTGTTTAGAGACTTGAATTCTGTCCTGGAGAATTAGATTCTGTCTGAGGATCTGTCAGAGTTTGTGTTACACTAGACAAGTCTCTTAAACCAAAACTTTACCAAGGAGACCATTAATTGCGTGTCTCACTTTCTGAATGTTCCCCTTGAAACCCTGGGGTCTAGTGTACAGAAGTTCTGAGCACCTTCAACAGCAACTGATGTCAGTGGGAGTTCTTTGTATGTATAAAGAGCCAGATAATATCAAGTTGACTAAGAAATCAGGCCGGTGGTGTCACATATTTGGCACTCAAAAATGAGGAATGCTGTGACTACTGTGAAAAATTTGGTTTAAGTGATGCTTAACTTTAGTGGATACTTTCTACTTTAATCTCTATGGGTGTGTCTACACTTACAAATTAAGTTGATTTAAGGAGGTTTAAGTCGACTTAATTTACTTCACGTCTACACTGGGCTTGCCTTAATTTGACTTAAGCTGCTCATTAAGTCGAATTAAGGAAAAGTTAGTTCGAATTAATAACACCTCATTTTAATTCGAACTAGAGCTTAAGTCGACTTAAGCCAGTGGAGATGCGGAGTAGTGCCTAGGTGGACCTTTTTAAGTTGACTTAAAATGTTAAGTCGACTTAATAAGGTCAAAAAGGGGCCACATCTACACTTGAAAAGTTAAGTCCACTTCTGATAAGTTGACTTAATAAGGTCAACTTAAACTCGACCTTATTAAGTCGACTTTATAAAGTCGACTTAACTTTTCAAGTGTAGACATACCCTATGTGCCTCAGTTTTCCATCTGTGAAAAAAAAGGATAATAAATACACCCTCAACGCTTTGAGTTGTTATAAAAACAAATTAATTAATGTTTTCTCCAGAGTTAGATAATATTAGCATCATGGAAAGCCCATGATTAAATTAATAATTTTCTATTCAGAACAGAATTTGAGTAGTTTTCAGAAAGTAAAGCATCACATTGAAGGTAAAATGAAATATTGAATAGCTGCTAAATCAATGAGCAACTTCTGTTCTGTGCATGGAATGAAGTGTTAGTCCTGTACAAAAGAAAAAAAAGGTGTTCATGTAATTATACTACAGCATAATGCATATGCACATAGCGGCCGAATTAAGGTTATATCGACATCCTTAATTCTGGCATTTCCTAACTCTTGAATGCTTTACTTTACAAGTTGTATGCTCTTCTTTGTGTAGTTTTATATACAATATCATAGAGAAAACAAAGTAACAAACCTTTTCTTATTTTCCTTCCTGGTAAATTTTAATTAATGTTTTAAAAGTTCTGTGAGATCCTCAATTAAAGACTACATTATTGCAAAATATAATTACCACAAAACTCTCTCCCTGTCTGATAATTTTATTTACATTATGTTTAAGATTGAGATTTCTGAGAGAGGAAAATTACATATCAATGCTTTTGGTGATTAGTTAAGTTTGAGATCAATCTCCTCCTCTAAGCTCTGTCATGTTTCTGAAGGTGAAAAGGAAAATTTCATTCAGAATCCAAGTCATAATAAAAAGGATGATTTCATTTTAAATGCTGGGCTCATTTTTGGCAGTACAATTAGTGTTTCTATTTCTTCCAAACTGACTGAGGCTTATGGTAATTTTAATTTCACTGCAGATTTGGTATAACTTTTGGCAGATTTAAGACTCATTCTTTGTTGTAGGTTCAACAGAAAAATAGTAATGTGTTCCAGTGGTTCAGCTACAAAATATGCAGGAAGACACTATTCTTCCTCCACCCTACCCCAAGAGTTATAAACAGATTTTCGCCCTTTGTTATGGTCAGAGTTGAATAATAATTCTTAGCTATATTATTATATTACATTCTTCAACTCTTAAGTACAAACTGCTTCTTCAAATGCAAGTAAGCATCATTCTGGGCAAAGTGATTTGCCCAAGAATGGTGGCAGAATGCCATGAATAGACTAGAATCCATGTATCCTGACCACAGTTTACTGCCACTAGACCATGCTGCTTCTCTCCAACAAATGGAGTAAAGAAGCTTAATGTGGTATGTGATAAAGACAGGCAAGATGGCTATCTTAGGGTATGCTATGGCAGATATGTAAGCCCAAGGCTGTTAAAAACCCTGTTCCCTTAGGCATAGCAGAGGTTACTGCAGGATAATTGGGAGCACCTGGGCCCAATTAAGGGCTGCTTCAGGCCTATAACAAGCACCTGACCTTGCTAGAGGGTGTGGGAGATTGAAGGAAAGGAAAGGAAAGGAAAGGAAAGGAAAGGAAAGGAAAGGAAAGGAAAGGAGGAGAGACAGGGTCTGAGAGGCTTGTCTCAGCAGCAGCAAGCATTCACCTTCCCCAAAGACAAAGGCTTAAGACCCACCCTGGAGAAGGCCAGTACAGCCAAGGCCCCACCGAAGGACCTGCCCAAAGGTAAAGCCCAGGTCCAGGAACCCTGGTACAATAGACCAGAGCGGCCTACAGGGCGGGGGTAGTGGTGGTGGGGGGTGCGGATTTACCATAGGCCTTTGGCGCCAGGGAAAACAGCTGATATGTGGCACGAATTGGGAGATGCCCTGCCACACATGGTGTCAGGGGAGGAATCTCTCGCATATGTGGCCAGAACCGTCCCAAGTCAGGGTAAATCACCCCAAAATGGATGACCTGGTGAAATCCCTGTTACGAGCTACAGCAGCCCAACAGGAAGCCCAGCAGATCCAGGTGGCGGCCCAGCAAGAATCAGTGCAGGTACAACAGGAGACCAACCAGCTGTTGATTAGTCAGGCAGCCCAGGACATAGCCACTCTGCAGGAGGTAGTGAAACAGTTGAAAGTCCTGACTGTGACCCGGGGCCCAGAGGTAGGATGCCCCCTGCAGGCCAAAAATTATTTCCAGAAATTGACAGCAGATGATGATGTAGAGGTGTACCTGCTCACTTTCAAGAGGACAGCCCTAAGGGAGGTCTGGCCCCAAGAGCACTGGGCCAGTATTCTTGCTCCATTCTTGTCTGGGGAGGCCCAAAAAGCCTACTATGACTTGATACCTGAAGCTGCCGCTGATTATCTGCAGCTGAAGGAAGAAATACTGGCCAGGTTCGGGGTAACAACAGCTATGAGGGTCCAGAGGTTCCATGAATGGACATACCAGGAAGGTCAAGCACCACGGTCCCAGCTCTTCGACCTGGCCCACCTAGCTCAGAAATGGTTGCGGCCGGAACAGTACCAAGAGGGTCATTGAGATCCTTGTCCTGGACAGATTCATTAGGTGGCTGCCGTCGGACCTATGAGGGTGGGCTAGCTGACAAGACCACTCCATCTACGATGACTTAGTGAACCTGGATGAGAGACACTTAACAGCCAGGGAGCTTTCTTGGACGGCCGGGGAAGACAGGCACCAGAGTAAAAGGCCGAGTCTCGGCCCCAGGGTTTGGGCTTCCAAGGCAGTAGGCCAACCCATGCTGGAGAGTGGCCTGACTCTGTGAAGGAGTCTGAGGAAGCCTGGTGAGAGGGCCATGGGCTGAGACCCAGCAGCCCGAGGAATAAGGGGCCAGTGAGAGCAGGGTACAGGTGTTATGCATGTGGAGAGCTAGGACACATCGTGGCCCAGTGTCCAAATGCGGAGGAGCTCATGCAGTGTGGCTTGGGCCAACTCACCCACTGCTGCAACCCAATCTTCATGGTAGGAATAGCTGAGCCCCCACATGGGTATACCTGGCCCATCAAGATGAATGGCATTGAAACCCAGGCATTAGTGGACTCTGGGGTGCTGTGACCTTAGTCTCGGGGCAACTGGTAGACCAGGATCAATTAATCCAGGCAAAAAGCCTGTATACATGGCATGATCAAGTACTACCCAACCACCCCCATCAGGATTGAAATACAGGGGAGTGTCTCCAAGGTAGAAGCCGGGGCGGTCCCAAAGTTACCCTACCTGGTCCTCATAGGCCGGGACTTCCCGGGATTTAAGGACCTACTCCCAGTGGAAGAACTCGGGGTTGATGGTATCTCCAATTGTGTTGGGGAGGGCCCACCTGATGGCCAGTCAATCCCCTTCTTAGAGTTTGACCAGGACCTATTTCCCACTACAGATAGGCAGTGGAAGACCCGCCAAGAGAGGAGAGCTGCCAAAAGGTTAGGAACCCGAATCCTAACCCAGAACCAAGGGCTGCCCTTGTGGGGAGACAATCATGCCCCACCGACGTGTGTACATTTCAAGTTGTTGATGAGTCAGAGGACAGGCCTAGTTCTGATGGAGCCCCCCCAGTTAGGGGGGTTGAAGTAGCAACCCTCGAGGTTGGGGATATAGGGCCTGCCCTTGGGAATTTTGCCCAAGACTAGGCCAATGACCCAGTATATTATAATATCAGAAAAGATGTGGTAGAGGTAAGTGGGACCCCCGTGGAAGGGAAATCCAAGGGGCTGGGTCCCTACTTTGTGGTTCGAAGAGACCTGTTATATAGAGTTGTCAGACTCAGGGAGAAGAGGTAGAACAACTACTAGTACCCCAGCAACATAGGAGAACAGTGCTAGACTTAGTGCATAGCCATCTGTTTGGGGGTTTTTAGGGGTAGACAAGACCCTTGAACAGGTCTTACGGAGGTTCTTCTGGCCAGCGATTTATAAGGAGGTCCACCAATATTGTGCCTCCTGCCTCAAGTACCAGATCCACAGCCCTCAGCTGCACCTTCAGGCCCTGCTGTTACCCCTACCAATCATTGAGGCCCCCTTTTAAAGGGTAGTCATGGACCTGATAGGCCCCCTAGAAAAGTTGGCCCGAGGTCATCAGTATGTACTGGTGGTACTAGACTACGCCACTAGGTATCCGGAGGCCATCCTGCTACGCAATATGATGTCTAAAATGATAGCCAGGGAGTTAGCCCACATCTTCTCTAGAGTAGGAATACCCAAGGAAATCCTCACAGACCAAGGAACCCCCTTCATCTCCAAGTTAAAGATGGACCTCTATGTGATGCTCCACATCCAAGCTCTACGAACATCTGTCTACCACCCCCAGACCGATGGCCTCGTCGAATACTTCAGTAGGACACTGAAGGCCATGGTGAAAAAGGTGGTAAGCCAGGATGGGAAAGACTGGGACAACTTACTACCCTACCTGATGTTTGCCGTTAGGGAGGTCCCCCAGGCATCCACAGGATTCTTCCCTTTTGAGTTGTTATACAGCTGCCAACCTTGGGGCATCCTGGACATTGCCAGAGACATCTGGTAAGATACTCTGTAGTAGAGAAGGAATGCCTTGCAATAAGGTGAGCCATGGAGACCTTACAATACTATGTCCTGGGGTGAAAGTTTACCTTAGTCATAGACTGTGCCCCCCTGAAGTAGATGCACCAAAATAAGGACTGGAATGCACAGGTGACACGGTGGTTCCTGTCACTGCAACCTTTCCATTTCCAGGTGCAACGCAGGCCAGGGTCCAAACATGGCAATGCAGACAGCCTTTCGAGGATACATTGTTGTACAACCCAAGTAGCCCAACCCCATAGAATTGAGTGGGAGGGGCATGGAATATGTGATAAAGACAGACAAGATGGCTATCTTAGGGTATGCACGAACTGGGAGACACCCTGCCACAGGTAAGATGCAAAACTCTATATTGTTCAAAATGCACTCTACTACTTGAGTACATAAATTAACTTCAGTGGGAGAACTTGAGGACTGAAGTATTTCTCAAATCATAAGATGGCCTCAGGGTATGTTGCAAAAGTTTCACACATCATTAAATATTTCTCTGCAACAGCCAACTTCCTGGAGCTCAGGAAGAATTATGCTTAATGGTACACTTTTTATCAATAGCTCTGTAAGGAAACAATGGAATATTTAAGCTCTGTGTTGAATGCTCTCCGTTCTGAGAACTTGTTCCTTTTTGAATGACATTTGCAGATGAGTGTACAGCAATGCATGATGGAGTGGTCACTAAACCCTTTCAACCTTGGGACCTCAAAAGAGCCCTGCCATTTTCACTCTGTCAAAACTGGCAACTCTCCAGAGAAAGAATGTTCTGCCCTCACTTGAATGAGCTTATCTCTATTTTGTTGTTCCAAGGGCTAAAACTAATACAGGGTGAAAGGTCTGTTCTTGTAACCTTCTCTCATGGGTCTAGCCATCTCAAGCCAGTGGAATTAATTGTATGAGTAAAGTTCTTTCACACGGGTAAAAATTGTTCATCCTACTCATTTTACCCACATGAATAGTCTAATTGACTTCATTAGAATGAAAATGACTAGAGAAAATAAACCAATAAAAGTTGCACTCATTAAGGACTTTCCTCATGGGTTATTGTCTGTAACAAGAAAGTAAACAGGAAAAAAGTCTTCCCAAACTGCAGCTCAATCTAGTCCTATAATCATAAATACATCAGAATATTGCCAGGGACACTCCTCTCCTGTCTCCTAAACAATGACTCCTACCTGTGAAAACGAGAGCTGAGCTGGAGTTAATCCCTTGTTCACACTGGTATGGGGACCACTCTCTTGAGTAAAGAGAGATGGATTTGGCTCAAAACATGGTTCTGCAATGTATGAAATTACATCATGAATAGATATTTTAGATGGGGGAAAAAATAAGGGAGAGATGATTAATGAAGTTCCATACTCACAGGCTAACTCCTTGCTACCTCCTGTAGGGTGAAATAAAAGGTTACAGTTCTTGTATGAAATGAGGGGATCTGGCTTCAATTCTCTCATCCACCCCACTGACTTCTTATGTGGCCATGCTCAAGTCACTTGAACTTTACTTTAAATCCCCTTATTATTATCAAAATAGGGATAACAGTAATCTACTTCACAGAGGTGTTGTCAGAATAAATACATTAAAGATTATGAGACTCTCAGATGCAGCACTAACAAGTGTCGTATATTTCCCATTCTAAATTCCATAAATATCACTGGCATATATGTATATAAACCCCCTTTCCAAAATTCATAGTAATTCATAAATATAACATATGAATACTAAGCTCTTTGACAATCATTTTCTCATTAGCTAATAAAACACTATATTTTCTTTCCGCCAACTCAAAGCTACAAAGAAAAGCCCTTTAATTAAATTTATTAAAAGAAATGTCCAGTCCTGTTCATTACCTTTTAGTTTCTTTCATGATTTTCTTAAACTTAAACATAATACATGCCATGCAGATGGGTGCATGATTGTGTCCTATATAAAATGGACCTAATCCTCAACTGCCTGATACCAGTGTGGTTATGAGTGCAAAGTGCTTGTAAAATACTAACTGATCAGAATGATAGTTTTTATGCCCACTTTATACAGGTGTAAATGACAGGCATGTCTACACTGAAATTACTGGGTTGATCCTCATGGATTGACACAGCTAGATCAATTGAGCGGCCAGTATAGACCCACTCAATTGATCCTGGAAGTGCTCTCCATTCAATGCAATAACTCCGCCCCTCCAAAAAGAATAACACTGGGTTGAAAGGAGACCATTTCCCATCGACACAGCTGAGTGAAGATACCACAGTAAGGCAGCGTAAGCAAGTTGATGGGAGATATGCTTTCTACAGCACGTAGATTGCATAATCCCTATCGACCCAATGCGGCAGTGTAGACTAGGCCAAATATACTAAGTACAAGACAGCAGAGAATATAGCAATATATCAGTTCAAACTTTACTCTAGTCTTCAGGATCCTGCCCATCTCCAACACCTTCTAAATCTTGGGCTCGATTCTCCACTGCTTTACTCCAGTTTTCTACTGGTATTTCTCCATTGCAGTAGAGAATGAGGTCCTCGTGTCTTATAGGAACTCTACTTCCTCTGACAGCGAAACTAGCTTCAGTGCCCTATTCTCTTCAGTTCTGGGACAACTTGAAATATGTAATGCAAAGTATGTGCATACATTTTTATGGGATTGGGACTTCTGTTGTATGATCTTTGGGTCAGGGGCTGTCTTTATTTTATTGTATATTGTCCAGTGCCATGGTCATTTTAACAAAAAGCAACTAATAAGAATAAATAAGTGAAATCACTTTTCTTCTATGTTTTATGAATGTAAAGTCTCTTATGTGTAGTATAAATAATATATCAGAAATAGTTCTAATCTATGCAACAGAAGGTAGAAGTGGCAGTTAGATTTCTTAATTGTGGCTGCTGTAGCTGAGACTGTTAAGTTTATATACTTGTGCGCAATTTATAAACTGAAGAATTAGAAGTGAGCAGTCTGAGCTAAAGATTTTCCATAAACAAAACTGTGAATCAGGTTGGGAGAAAATAACTTCACTCCTCATCTTCAAAGACACTCACTGACTTAGTTTGCAGCAAGTAAGTCTTTGTTGATTAAAAATAAAACTGAATTTCCTGTATGATAAGCATATCTATTTAACTTCAGCAAATAGGAATGGGATGTTGGTTACAGATTAATAGATATAATCTTCAACGATCACTTAATTGGAGATAATTACAGAAATGGTAGTAGAACTTTGTCTTCTCTAAAGCATCTTCTTTTGAATATAATAAACAATTGTCCTTGGAATGATGACTATATAAAAGGAAAAAATAGAAGTTGCATTCAACAAACATAACTTAATAGATGCACATTTTTTGCATACAGTTATGATAGCTAATGGAATTTCATTGAACAGTTATTTAGGCAATAAACTGTTTATATTAAAGCAGATATTCTACTCCGGTGTTGTAATTCCATAATGTTGGAAACTTGCTCAGAATAAACTTTCTCCACTTTAAATTTTGCTTTTTTTTATTTTTAAACACTGCTATCCTCCTAGAGATGCTTTAATTTCCCTCATTTGTTGAATCTAATGTTTGATTCCCATCATCTGTTTGTCACTGATTCTCTTCCTCCTTCTCCCTCATCTTCTTTCTGTCTAAACATTGATAATATCAAGAAAGATTGGCGCTATCAAATGTGGCCTTCCTTTTCTACTGTCACTGACTGAAATATCCTATTTACTATTCATCTCCATGTACCTCACTGATACCTTCTCCTTCCGGCTATATCTTAGAACTGACTGTCCCTCCATTGTCCTCACTGTTTGCCAAATTACCATCCCAAGTTTCTCTTATGAAATCCCTTCCAAAGAACAGTATTTCATTTGTTTTGCCTGCAAAAAATAGGTGAATTGACCTTGGTCCTTCCTAAACTCATCCTTCAGACTGTCATATAAAAAACTAGGAGGTAAGCTCTTCTTAAAAGGAATCATATCTTTTTATTTGTTCTGTGAAGCATGTGATACCATAAAGAGTGCATAGTTAATAAGTAGAACTGATTGAAAAATCAGAGTTTCCTCAAGAAATGGAAATTCTAAAATTTTAGTTTAGACTTTTGAAATAGTTTTGCATTTTATTTTACTTCATGGATTTTCTGCTTTTTTTACATTACTTCATAACTTATCAATAATGGCAGTGAGTAATGCTTTTACAATTGACATATAACTGAAATGCTCTTTACAATGAAGGGCAGCAACTGATTACTATTGGTTGAAGAAGCTTAAATAGCAGCTTTCTTGATTTTAAAAAATAAATATTCTATAATATTCCAAACTATTATATTATGAGCTATCATTACTAGAGTTCTGTAAATAATGGAATTTCTTAGCTTTCTGGCAATTAAAAAAATAAGATATTAGGTCAAACAATGTTTCTTTCAATGAGATGAAATTCGATCATTTCATTTCAATTTCAGCCAGATTTTTTTTTAACCAAAGTAATTTGGCCTAATTGGATGCAAACTTGAAAATTGTCAATGTAACTAAATCAGCAGTTTTGCGGGGAAAAGTTTCTTGCCAAAATGTTTCACCAATTTTAATTCTGACATATTATGAAATAATGTAAACATCCTACATAACATTTTCAAAGTCCAAAACCTTATCAAAATTCAAATATTTTTCTTTTGAATTTTTTTCCCCATGGGAATAATTATAGCTGATACTTCTGTTTCAGAAGTTTTAATTTCAGTTAAAATAGCAGTTTTCATTGAAAAATGTTTTGATGAGGAAATATCTGACTAGCTCTGTTAATATATTAAATTAAATTGTCCCTTAGGCAGTGATTCTTAACACTTGTATCATATTATGTCATGATATTTTTCTTTTTCATTATATGATTACGGGAGTGCAGAAACATATGTGCCTTTTCTTTTGGGAACTGTTTGATGCTTTCCTTTGCAATTTTAATTTAAAATGTGCTAGTTAACTCTCCAGTTGATCTTGGTTGTTTGATCTGAGGTCAGAGTTAAATGCTAGAGTAGTCAAAGAAACCAGAGAGAGCTGGGCACCCTCTGAAATTCAATGGGAGTTGGCTCCTAGCTGCCTTAGCTTCCAAAGTTGTTTGTGAAACTCTAAGAATACGTTTTCTGACTTCAGTGCTTGAGAGTGCTAAAAAGAAACTGAGTAACCTCAAGATTTGGTCTTCTGTTGTTATTGAAAAGGTATTCTACTCTGCTAGAGATGGGCCAATTTCTTACAGGCTCATTGTTTGTTTAAGTCTCCACCACCAACAGGCCTCAAAACACTCTTGGAACAGTTACTGTCAGAGACTGAATAAACAACATAAAATTGGAATTTCTGGACCACATCATACTTAAATAAGATGTTCTGAAAGTAAAAAAAAAAAAACCCAACATTTTTTCCAAGAATGGCAGGGAGGTGAGGAGGGGGTGGGGAGGCAGGAGGGGGAATTATGCATCTCCAAAATGCTCTTTCTGACTAATCTGAAACATTTTAAAAAATATTCCTGTGGCAAACGAGAATACATCCAAAAAACTCAAGAAGAAAGTGCATGCGCATGAAAGAGAGAGCAAGACTGAGACTTATTTTAATTGGGTTTCCATTATAGTAACTATGGTGACACTAACTTACTTTTTCAATGTTGTAATACTCTTGATATTAGCTGCCTTTTCTGCTTCTGGACCAGAAAGCTAAATGTTGGGTCTACCAGTACACAGTAAAGAAAATGATTTAACCATGATTTAACCATATCACTTCACTAGATTTGTTATAAACACCAACATCAACTTTAAGAAATAGAGAAGAGAAAAATCCAATGATCCAGCCCCATCTGGCACCTTGATTATTGGCAAACATTATAAAAAATATCCTATATTCTTACTCATCATTCTCTTTCATAGACAATTTTCATCCTTCCCCAATTATCTACTCAGTTATAATCTGTAGACCCACATTAATATAAATTCAAAACATATGCTCTCCACAAACATTTTAAAATAATCTAATAATAGATTTCATAATTACTTCACAAAAATACATACAACACATTCTAATAAAAGCCATAGAAAAGATGAGATTCCGAACTCTAAAAATACTGTCTAGTGTGAGAATATATACTTTTGTAATCCTCGAGGGAGATAAAATAGCAGAACGAGAGAGGCAAAATATACTACACTTTTTTAATATCAACTAAGAAATTTAATTATGTAAATATTCATCTCCTGCCCAAAGGATCAAAACCTTTGAGAAAACAAAATAAACAGATGGGTTTCTAACTCTATTTCCACTCCATGAAAAATCATGAACAAACGCTATTTCCTAGCAGCCATGGACTTTGGCTATTGATTGTAAAGAAGGGTAGAAATTTTGCTTATGATGGCAGTATATGTTCATTTGCAGTATAAGAGCATATTTAAGTCATTGTTCTTCTGGCTCATAATAAAACATTTGAGGACCCTTATTTAAAGGTCTGTAAATGTACTAATTGTTTCCCAATCATCATACTAGTTGATCTATAAACTGTTCTTAGGTGGGGGACTATTAACCCATCAGTGGCTTATAGGGAGGGAGATGAGGATCCATTCTCATATGGATACAACTTGAGAAGGGAAATCGGTACGCTATGCAAGGGTCACGTATGGAGTAGGGAATAGCCTCAAGCTTTTGGATGCTTTTAGGATTTATCTACACTTGAAAAATAACTTTTGTTAAGGTAGGTTTGTCTTTAACGTAGATTAAGCTAAACCAGAACAAGGCATTCTTATTCTGGAAGCAGTGTGTCTCCACACGGAGTTGTTCTAGCATAGTTATTCTGTTTCCCAAACTATCAAATCAAAATAATAACTCTTACTTAGTCACTTATCTCACAGGAGTGTTTTGAGTATATGTTGTTAATGATTACCCAGTACTTGGAGATGTGTTTATAAGTTCCAAATTTTTTGGTTTTACTTTAATTTATACCGAACACCACCATTTTAAGGGACAGATATTTGGTTATGTGCCCTTTCTACCTCTACTTCTAGGCAAGCATTTTATTATCATACTTGTATGCTTACCTTATTTGTAATTCTGTGTCACAGTCTGTTCTTGTTATGTCCTACAGGCCTTATTATTCATTACCCCCTGTCACTACCTCCACAAGCAGGGTATCTAATCCTGTTTTCTTGGCAAACGTGCCATCTCTTGAGTGCACAATTAGCAGTGCATTACTGATAGAGCAGTCCCTATGGACATGTATCATTGCCCCAGCTATAAACACTTATAAACTACAGAAAAAATTATAGTAATTACATGAGTATTTTAGATTGGATTTTTATGGAGATCATCTGGTCTTGCACTTCACTAAATAACAATGCATCATGAAAACAATGTTCAATTTAATATCAAATAAAGCTAAGAGCTACAAAGCTATCCTATACTTAAAATCTCTTCTGAATAGTGGCATATCACTGTAATTTCTAAAGCATTGAGTCCATCCTGAACTCAGAAACAGATAAGAAATATAGATGTGAGAATGAGCAGTAGCATAATTTATTGTTCATGTGGAGAAGAGCATAATTTTAATAAGGCTTACTTTTCTTTATTCAAAAAAAAGATGATTAATCAGTGGAACAAAACTACTAAGAAATGTGATGGATTCTTCATCTCTTGATGTCTTTGAATTGAGACCGGATGCCATTCTGAAAGATATATGCTCTAGTTAAATATGAATTATTGGGCTCAATACAGAGATAAATGGGTGAAAATTAATAACCTGTGATATGCAGGAAGTCAGATTAAATCATCTAAATCAGAAGGTCCCCATCTGACCTTAAACTTTGAGATCTGTAATCTATTTAATAAAAAATTAGGAAGTCCACAGTTAGGGGCAGTTTGGACCTGCACATATCTACAGGGAGCATCATGGGCCACCTATCTTGGGGAAGCAGAAAGCTACCTGGAATTCCTCGGTACCCAGAAACTGAACACCCATATCTCATTTACCAACATCCCCCACTCCAAAGCAGTTTAGTATGCTAGCAATTTTGTGAGCCCCCTTCCACCCATTTCTGTCTCTTCTTTTTGGGGGTACCATATGTTTGTGGGGGAGTAGGGAAGGAACAGCCCCTTTTTCTTCTCTAAGCACAAATAAAGCAATTCTTAAACCTGGTGGCCATGTGGAGTGAAGGACCCTTATGTTCTCTCACACCCACTTAACCACCAGGCAGAATCCAGTCCTTCATTAATAGAGTGGTCAAGAGGATGATAATACCATTTTGCAGCAACTTCCAAGATTCTGAAATTTGATTGAAAATAAAACCTTTCTAATGCCTGACAATTCCATTTTCATGCAATCTTTTTTCTTCCCCCCTATTTCCCCCCACCAAGTACCAGATCTGAAGTTCTTTAAAATCTGAAAGAGATATTGAAATGTCAGGGAGTGATGAATGTAAGAGAACTGGGCACAATGGAGACTTGAATCCGGTATCCAGCTCTCAGGCCCATGTCCTCACTATTAGGTTAGTGGGTATCTGTCTCAATTTTCCATAACTAACAAAGTTTTTTGACTAAATAAATATTCTGACTAGTTCCATTCATTAATATGCATATGTGTTTGATCTAGAATGGATATTTTGAAGAGTTCTAGAGCCCATCTGACTAATTGGCGAATCCCTCCACACTAACTGTGAATTCTAACTGATACTGTTGAGTTGTTCTTATGAAAATTACTGTATCATGGAATGCTGTTGTCAGTGTATCCATCATGGGTTAACAGAATCTGTAATGGTACACACCAGATGAGGGACAATGGACAATACCTGAATTTAATGATCATATTTAACTGGTTAATAGCTATGTGAAGGAGGTCTGCAGTAAATGTGCTACGGAGCGGACACAAGCTACTTCCTCCTACTACTTGTGTTCAGGGGACTGGCATTTGAAGAATGAAAAGAATCCAAACAAGACAGACAGGACCTTCAAAGCAGGAGCCTAAAAAGGACTCACAGGGGAAGATGTGTGAAAGGCACACAGGAAACCATGTGCAAGAGGGAAGGAGACAGATATGTTTTCATAGTGGTGCGAGTGAGGAAAGAGTTCAGTTGCAGGATTAAGCAAGCTAATCTAGTAAGGGGGAATGGCTCTATAGTCATCAAAACATTAGCCATAGCAAAAGGGTTCTGGTCACTTCCAGAGAACCTGAATTCCAAAGAATATGACCCAGCGGTGAAGAAATTGAAGCAGGGAAACATGTAGGGGTTTTTAAAATCAGTATTTGCATTCCGTGTGCTCTTAAAGAAAGAGCAATGGTGTTTTAGAATCAAGTGCAAACTCTATCTGTACATGTATTTGTTACACCTACCACATACCC
The DNA here is from genome assembly GCA_007922175.1 of Pelusios castaneus. Taxonomy (NCBI): domain Eukaryota; kingdom Metazoa; phylum Chordata; order Testudines; family Pelomedusidae; genus Pelusios; species Pelusios castaneus. Next base: position 1,963,627 of record ML685870.1, on the reverse strand, counting down.
CATCGTGTGATAAACACAGTTCCCAGAACACTGTTGTGGGAGTGTGTGTGTTTAAATTTATGGGGCAGTCTGAGGTGTCAGAACTGGTAAAAGTTCTGGCAGTTGGAATGTATAGTCCCAGCTCTTGAGAGGGGATGCTAGAGAGAGGATATACATCTTAAGAACATGCTTTGGAAACCAAAGTTAGTGGCAATACAAAGTCATTTCAGACTGTGAAAGCTTAAAACACATAGGAGCAAGAAGTTTGATTTTCCTCATGGTAATCTTGTGAGTGGCCAAGGTCAGTTGTTCCACTGGATCTGTGACCAGAATTCACAAGTGATTATGGTACCTAGAAATGAGAACACATGGTCACATTGCCATATACTACCATGTCATCTAAAATCCAGAACTTCAGCTGAGGTTTCTAAACATTACTTCTTCCTCCTGTCCAGAGTCCTAGGTATTATCCAGAAACCCCTAAGCTCCCACGGTTTTCTACTGACTTGGTTGGGTCTCTCAAGCCAGACCTAAAACAGAAACTAATTTGGAAGCTTTTCACTGGACACAATCAGCACCTTTGGGGTGTCATTCTAACATCTTTTCCCCGTGACATCCTACCTGCCTGTTTAGTTAAATATATAGTCATCTTGACAGATGAAAGGAAACACGAAAAGCCAATCAGTCAATGTGTTTGGCAGTAGTGTGGGACAAGAACCCAATGCGTGAATAATGGACCTTCCCACACTGACTGCAGACTAACTCCCAGGTAGAAGTTGGAGCAACTTTGCTTTCTGGTTTGCTTACGGGCCTCAGCTTGGCCTCTCTGATGATTCTTTGTGATGACTGCACCAGCCTTGACATGACTTCTTCAGATTGAGTGTTTGTGGGCAGGGCTCTACCAACTGTCAGTGGGAATACTGAATTTCCTGAGATTCTGCTTGACCATGTCACTGTATCGGTTCTTCAGCCTTTCTCTGAATCATGGATATTCCTTGAGTTGGCTATAAAGCACAAGTGACACCAAGGTTTTTTGAGACAGCAAAAGAGGAAGCTTTTTAATCTCTGCTCCTGCAGAGTATATGTTTTATATTTCTTTAGTTATATCTACATTAGATTATACATCCAGCCTAGAATTTGTCCCAGAGGTATAGTCTTGATTATTGAAGCTCATTTCATCTCAATCTTTATTCCCAAGTATAAACTCCAGTAGTGTGATTTCCCAAACAATTATGACTACATTACTAATTACCCCAAAATGTGCATAATAAGCAGGGGGAAAATTAATCTGTAAAATTCCTCACTAGTGGTGTAGTGGCTTTTTAATGTGAAACAAACAAAAACTCTCATAGTTTTGTTTTGAGGAAGATTCTATGAAAGCCACCTGGGGTATAACTGCACTGCAGTTATAATGGCAACTGGCTTATGCCAACTGGCTCAGGCTTGCAGGACTCAGTTTAAGGCTATTTATTTGTAATGTCGACATTTGTGGTCTCAGAGCTTGGTCTACAGTCCATATTAACATATCCGTTCCGAAGGTTTCCTATCAACCTAGCGATGTCTGCATCGTCTCACCCTGGAGTGATATAGTTATACTGACCTAAGTTCCTAAGGTAGACCCGATTTGTGTACTTTTCTCACACCAGAAGAACAGCTCTGTCTAAGCTCGAAAGCTTGTGTCTTACCAACAGAAGTTGGTTCAATAAAAGATATTACCTCTGCCATAGTGAGGTAGGATACCAACAAGAAAAGATATTGGAATGACAACCCAAAGGTCTGCATAGTATCCAGCGAAAGGCTTTTAATGTGTTCCTATTTTTCTATAATGCCTCTCTGGCTTGAGAGGCTCTATCTGGTCAGTAGAAAACCAAATGTCAACACAACAGTTAAACAACTCCTTAGTTAACCTGAATCAGCCAGCCCCAGCCAGCTGCTGGCTTTCCATTGCCTTGTAGACTTATCCCTGGAGACAAAGATCTTATACCCTGTGCATGGATATGTAATGAGAAAAAATGAATATATAATTATCTATAGCAACACAAGTATCTGTTAGTCTTTATCTAGGATCCCACCTCTGCAATTCTGGAGTGGCATTTGTGGTACCTTTTAGTATGACTCTCTTTTGCACTTCCCTAAGAAGGCACTTAATTCTGAATTTCCTGAGTTTCTACCCTTTTAAATAAAACTAACATTCTTAAAAAGTAATATGTACCTCAAATAGGTGTGGGTCTATAACCTTAACTTTGATATGATCAGTTGTTTTTTTTTTTCCTGTAGTGATTTCCTTAACTGTTGAGGTTTTTCTTAAGTAAGTCTTACAATCTGAGGGAAAGGACTCTAGTGGTATGTTTACATAACATGCTGATGTGAACTTTCCAGATTGGATTGCCATCTCAACCTCCTCCCTGTGCTGAGTATAAAACTGTGGGGGGGTTTTGGATTTTTTGTTTTGTTTTGTTTTACAATTAATGTTTCCTGTGGGTCTGTGTGTTTTAATTGCTAGAGAGGTGGATCAAAAGAGGGTTATAAAACAGACCAGAAGGAAAGGTGAATGGCCTAGAGAAGGAGCATCCTGACAAATACTGATATACTATCACCATTAAGAGAAGATTCCTCAGCCCCCTTACTGGTAAGAAAGCTGAGGAAAGAAAGATAAAAGCACTGGACCTAGGAAAGGGAGAGACGGTATAGGTGAGCTTCAAGAGACTGCCTAGGGAATGTCAACAAAAGCTGACCAGGCTGGTAAGAGGATACAGAGAGAGCTTGCTTGTGAAGAGGACCATCTATTTCTCCCTGTCAATGATGTCAGGGTTAGCTGGGATGAGGCGAATTTGCACAGTCTTGGCAAGGAAAGATTAAATTGCAAGAGCTAGGCAGATAGGCCTTTTGATCTGTGAGCTTTGTATCTTTGGAGGAAGAAAAAGGGCTGCTTTGTTTCTTGTGGGAGAAATAAATGCTAGTTTGGAGTCTCATTAATCAAGCGGCTGGTTGCAGGTTCCCAAAGTTAAAAGATTTATGGGTACTCAGTTCAGTTGGGACTGTTGTATTAACATTTAGGGGCTGCACTTGAAAATGTGCAAATGTGCAGTATTGCCTTGTAGCCATGCCAGCCCCGTGCACCCTTCTTGCAAGTTTGAGAAGAGAGGCTCTATGGCTGTGTCTACACTTGTAAATTAAGTCAACTTAAGCTCACTTAACTTGACTTAATTTACCCTGCATCTACATTACAGTTTCCTTAAGTCGACTTAAGCAACTTGCTTAAGTCGACTTAAGGAAACTGTAAAGTCTACTTAATGAAAATTAAGTCGACTTTATAAAACCTCATTTTACTTCGAACTAAGGCTTAAGTCGACTTTTTCAAGTCGACTTAAGCCAGTGTAGACCGGCAGTAGCCCTTAGTCGACTTAGGGCTACACCAGGACTCCCTCACTGCCCTCCCTGCTAGGGGGGACAGGGGGAGCCTGGCATGCCCTGCCCACCCTGCCCCTATGCCCTGCCAGGGTCCCTGTCCACCTTTGCCCCATTGTACCCATGTACAATGGGGCAAAGGCTGAGCCACCTGGCACTGGGAAAGGGGTGCCCCCCTGCCCCCGTGGACCTGCCCTAGGTCCCCCTAGCTCCTAGAAGTCGACCTAGGCATCCAGTGTGGATGCTCTAGGTCCATTTTCTAAGTTCCCCCCAAAGTTGACTTTAAAGTAGACTTAAAGTAGACGCACTAAGTTGACTTAACTAAGTGGACTTAAAGTCGACTGAGTTAAGTCGACTTAGCTAAAGTCGACCTAAATTTAGAAGTGTAAACATAGCCTATGACTGGCACTTGTGTTTCGGCTTTTCTGCCTGCATCATGCTAGTTTCCTTTCGAGGCTAGGAGAGAAGTTTTCCTTCATTCTCCGTTTTTTTACTTTCTCTCAGCAACCCAGGGTGCTGATGGTGAAATTGTAGACAGACCCATGCACCCTGCCATTCTAATTTGCACTTGCTGAATAAGATGGGTGATAATACAGTCACAATCATCTCATTTAAATAGAAAACTAGCTTGTTGAGAAAGCATGGCTCATTACAAAGAGTGATCTGTTCCATGCCATATTGTACTCCTTGCTATTATAAGGTTCAGTCTGTCATTTTACATTTAGCTTAATGTTAGAACCACCAAAGGAAGACCAGAATTTTTGAGATAGACACAGCTGCTCTTTTCACTCCCTTCCCTTTTCTGTCAAACAAGATAAGAAGTGTTTAATAATAGCAGATTTTTAGTGTCATATCCAGTTCTACTACCTGTCTTCTGTCCCTACTCTTGAGAGCCAAGTTGTCCTTAATGGAAGCAACAGTTACTTGCAGTGATTGAGAGCTCACCCCAGCAAGTGCAGGGTTAGCTGATTAAAGGAAAAACAGAGGCAAGAAGATTTTTAAATTATAGAAAGCTGCTAAAATGCTGTATTTTTGATATGCCTGAAAAATTAATGAAAGTCACTCTTTTGTTCAATACCTTTTCACAGGCTCTTCTAGCTATGTAACTAGAATGCAATAAAATCTAAGACTACAAAGATCTTTTTCAGGTGAAAAATGAAAGCTTAAACTAAAAAAAAAATCTTCTTGTTTTCAAGACTGAATGGAGTCTCCTTAGAGGCCTATTTTATATGCTGATTGGCCTTCACATTGTGCTTGATATAGATCACTTTACTATTAGTTCCAAAGCTCAAAAAATGAGACAAAGGAATAGGGTTATCACTCAGAAAACTTTGATTTGGTGGTTCTCAGGTATGTTTCCTACCAGTAGGAATCATTAAAGACACAAGAAATCATGAGTTAAGTCAAGGCCTTCTTTGCCTTAGTACCCCCCCAAACTTATTTATGCACTCCTCAGCTTCACAGCAAATTCCCTTTAAATTCTCGCCTGTCATCAACCACAAAACAATCATAATCACAGCCAAACATATACAGTAGCTGAAATCTGAGTTAAAGTTAAAATATAAACAAGGAGTCCTCTGGCACTTTTAGAGTGAATCTACACTTACAAGTTAGGTCAACATAAGGAGGCTTAAGTTGACCTAACTTACTCCTTGTCCACACTGGGCTTTTATTAAGTCGACTTAAGCTGTTCCTTAAGTCGACTTAAGGAAAACTTATATTGACTTAACACCTAATTTTAGGTCTACTTAAAGCTTAAATTGACTCCTTAAATCGATTTAAACCTGTGTGGACAGGGATTAGTGCCTAAATCAACCTTATTAAGTTGACTTAAAGTGTTAGGTCAATTTAATAAGGTCGAAAAGGGGCTATGTCTATACTAGAAAAGTTAAGTCAAGTTTTGTTAAGTCGACTTAATAAGGTTGACTTTAAGTCGACTTAAAGTCGACCTTAAGTCAACTTAATAAAGTCGACTTAACTTTTCTAGTATAGACAGAGCCTTAAAGACTAACAAATTTATTTATCACATTTGTTTCTAACAGTGCCACAAGACTCCTTGTTTGTTTTGTTGAACAAGACTGACACAACTACTCCTTTGGAAAAAGTTTAAAATTGCTTTCTATAGTCATATTTGCAGTGGTAAAGTCTTTAGTGTGTTTGCAGTATTTGGATGGTGAACGTAGGAGGACAAGTTTCAGTTGTTTATTGAGTATGCATGAATGTATAGAGTGATCAGGAAGAGTCAGCATGGATTCACCAAGGGCAAATCATGCCTGACCAACCTGATGGCCTTCTATGATGAGATGACTGGATTTGTGGATGCGGGAAGAGCCATTGATGTGGCATATCTTGACTTTAGCAAGGCTTTTGGTACAGTTTCCCACATCATTCTCATCGGCAAGTTCAGGAAGTATGAGTTGGATGAGTGGACCGTAAGGTGGATAGAAAGCTGGCTAGATCAACGGGCTCAACGGGTAGAAATCAATGGCTCAATATCTAGTTGGCAACCAGTAACTAGTGGAGTGCCCCAGGGGTTGGTCCTGGGGCCGGTTCTGTTTAACATTTTCATTAATGATCTCGATGATGGGATAGATTGCGTACTTATTAAGTTTGCGGATGACACCAAGCTAGAGGGAATGGCAGACACGCTGGAAGGCAGGCACAGGATCTAGGGAGACTTAGAGACATTGGAACACTGGGCCAAAAGAAACCTCATGAGGTTCAACAAGGACAAGTGCAAAGTCCTGCACCTAAGACGGAAAAATCCCATGCACTGCTACAGGCTGGGGACCGATCGGCTAAGTAGCAGCGCTGTAGAAAAGGACCTGGGGCCTATGGTGGACGGGAAGCTGGATATGAGCCAACAATGTGTCCTTGTTGCCAAAAAGGCCAATGGCATATTGGGCTGCATCAGTAGGAGTGTTGCTAGCAGATCAAGGGATGTGATAATTCCCCTGTATTCGGCACTGGTGAGGCTGCATCTGGAATACTGTGTCCAATTTTGGGCTCCCCATTACAGAAAGGATGTGGACAAATTAGAAAGAGTCCAGCGGAGGGCAACAAAAATGATTAGGGGGCTGGGGCACATGACTTACGAGGAGAGACTGAAGGACCTAGGTTTAGTTAGTCTACAGAAGAGAAGACTGAGGGGGGATTTGATAGCAACCTTCAACTACTTGAAGGGGTGCTCCAAAGAGGAGGGAGCTAGGTTGTTCTCGATGGTAACAGAAGACAGAACAAGGAGCAATGGTTTCAAGTTGCAGCTGGAGAGGTCAAGGTTGGATATTAGGAAAATCTTTCTCTCTAGGAGGGTGGTGAAGCATTGGAATGGGTTACCTAGGGAGGCGGTAGAATCTCCATCTTTGGAGATATTTAAGGTCCGATTAGACGAAACCCTGGCTGGGGTGATTTAAGTGGGAGTGGTCCTGCTTTTAGCAGAGGGTTGGACTAGATGACCTTATGAGGTCCCTTCCAGTCCTATGATTCTGGAGGAGAAGTGTGATTAGGGACTAGAGAAGGTCCTCTATTGGGCTATGTCTACACTTGTTAATTTAAGTCGACTTAGCATGTCCACACTCAAAAATTAAGTCAACTAAAAGGGGACCATGCCAAATCGACTTAGAGTGTCCACACTGAATGCCTAAGTCGACTTGTAGGGGCTAGGTGGACCTGGGAGAGGTCCACGGTGGCGGGGGGGGGGGCACCACTTGCCAAATGCCAGGGGGCTCAGCATTTGCCTCATTATACCTGGGCATAATGGGGGCTGAGCCGGACAGGGATGCTGGCAGGGCATAGGAGCAGGGTGGGCAGGGCTCTGTCCTGCCCTGTTGGGGGGGCACACCAGGCTCTGCCTGTGCCAGCCACCCTGGAAGGGAGAGCAGTGGGGGAGCCCTGAAACCCTTTATGTCGATTTAGGGCTACTCTGCATCTACACTGGCTAAGTCGACTTAATAAAGTCGACTTAGCCAGCAAAGTTGACTTAAAAGGAGGTTTAATAAAGTCCACTTTAATTTTCCTTAAGTCAACTTAAACTGCTCCTTAAGTTGACTTAAGGAAAATGTAGTGTGGACGCAGATTACATTAAGTCGACTTAAGCAATCTTAAATCGACTTAATTTATAAATGTAGACACATCCTTAATGTGTCAATTAGCTGTGGGGATTCGTGCCATCTTTGTGCAGCTCCTCTTAAAACCTCACATTTCCAAGAAAGCAATAATGGTGACTTGACTCTAACAATTCTGAAACAAACTTTAGGATTCAGTTAATAATAAATCACTTAGGGTGTGTCTACACTTGAAAATTAAGTCTAAACTACAGTTTCCTTAAGTCGACATAAGCAGCTTGCTTAAGTCGACTTAAGGAATATAAAGTCAGCCTAATGAAAATTAAGTTGACTTTATAAAACCTCAAAATAAGTCGATCTAAGGCTTAAGTCGACTCCCTAGAGTCAACTAAAGCCAGTGTAGACGTGCGGTAGCCCTAAGTTGACTTAGGGCTAGCCCAGGACTACACCAATGCCCTCCCTGCCGGGGGGGGGCACAGGGGGAGCCTGGCATGCCCCCCCACAGGGCAGGGCAAAGGCCTGCCCACCCTGCCCCTATGCGCTGCCAGGGTCCCTGTCCCCCTTTGCCCCATTGTACCTATGGACAATGGGGCAAAGGCTGAGCCCCCTGGCACTGGGCAAGGGGTGTCCGCCTTGCCCCCATGGACCTGCCGTAGGTCCCCCTAGCCCCTACAAGTCAACCTAGGCGACCAGTGTGGATGCTCTAGGTCGACTTTGTAAGTTCCCCCCAAAGTCGACTTTAATTTTAAGTGTAGACTCACTAAGTCGACTTAGCTAAAGTCGACTTAAAATTACAAGTGTAAACATAGCCTTAGTGAAGTGAAATCTCCACATTCAGAAAGGCCAAGTATCAACAGCAAGATAGTCACTGTAGAGGCAAACTCTTCACCTGACACAAGCAGGCCTCTGGCACAGTGGAGGGAAGGCATGGGGAACTGGTTGTACCTTCCAGATCCTGAGTCATCCAGTTCTGTTATATGTTAACGTGGCAGGGACGTTCCTGTAGGAGAGAAACGAATATAGCAGCCCAATACATCACCACAATCCTTTTCTTGCCTCTCTGTCCTTGCCTCAACCCCAGAATGCCCCCTCACTGTCCTTACCTTATGATGCAAGGAGAGGAAAGAGCTAGTTCTTTTGGTCTTCCGTTAGCTGAGAGTTCTCCTGTGCACAGAGAAGGGAATATTTGCTATTGACATTTACTAATGATATTGTTTTGAAGATATAAATTAGAATTGGCATATTAGTCAGACTGTCATGTGTCCCTTAGTAGATAAATATTATTTCAGTTATAATATTCTGTCTGGCCCCCAGACAGGATTCTTGGCATAGGTGTCAAGAAGCTGCTGTGGAAACCTAACGTATCTTCCCTTGGATGCTTTTTGTGCAAGAAATGTGCTTGCTGCGTTATTCTGTAATCGCACCTACTGCCAGTCTCAAAGCAATTGCCAGATGCCCAGTCCCAAAGACAGAGTGGAATTCCAAGTGATCAAATAGTCAGAAAACAGGACAAGAGGTCATGGTAGATCTAATTTTGTAAACTGCCATAAGAGATGAAGCCCCACAGTTGTTCCCTTACTAAGAGGAAAAAATGATCTCAGAAAAATCAGGGGGCACTTTCAAAGAAAGGGATTTGTTTGTAGACTGGCTGTGCTAAAGATGACTTACAGCATGCTTTCATATGAAGTTTCTGAATGGAGACTGGTTTATGGTGTGACTTTAAGTGTGGTGGATTACCGCGAACTTGTCACAAGTGACAGCACACCACGTAAGCGTAAAGCTCTTCCTTCACCAGCTCCTGAGAAATCTGATGTAAAGTCATATGCTCCCTTGACTGGTTTGTGAAGGTCCTGGTGCTTTTCCTTATGTGTGCCTTCTGGACGTGGGACTAGGGTGCATGTGATATGGCTACTTCTATGATTACTTGGCTTAGTGGGATTCGCTCCCTGTGTTATAAGCAGGGCTGGTAGAACTGTTTGCTATTAAGGCAAACCATCACTTCCCATTTGATGCTATTTTGACTTGGTTATAACTTTGTAAAACACTAACCATGCAGGCTGAAATTTTCCATGTCAGGTGTCTGCCTTAAGCTGAATGTTTTTGAAAAAAATCAGCCAAAACAGTGCTGCTGTTTCTGAGTTTGAGGCTAGGAAATAGAAGATCCTTTTTCTCTTGTTAGATGTCAGTGATATTTTTTAACTGAAAATCCCTATGACTAAATGTTTCATCCACAGTGAGCATGCTCCATGCTGAGGCAAAGCATGACACTTCTTCAATTATAGTTATGGGCTATTGCGAGCTGGGCATGTGACCTGACAGCTGGGAGACTCTCTCACTCTCTCTTGTGCTTTAAATCAGTGTTTCTCAAATGGAGTTCTGCAGACATAGTGAAGGAGACTTGTGACCAATCCCAACCTTTCCCTGTCAGCTGGGAGGAAGGGGCTGAATGGTGAAAGGGGAAGGAGCAACTCCATGAGCCGAGAAGGAGCAACCCAGCAAACCAATGCTTGCCTGGGAAATTTAAAATGCACTAGCTACAGCAAAGCTTCCCAATGAATGTCTGCGTCTGTTGTTGTTATGCCCTTTTGCTGCTGCTGAGGCTTTTAAAATTTCCCACCACTGTTACCCCAGGAATCGAAATCACTTGGACATAACTTCCACGGTAAGACTTTATTCGATGAACCTTACTCTGAGAATAGATGAACTTTGTTCAAACATGCAGGCCCAAAATTCCCATTAAAACTTGAATAATATCGTTTTAAGTTTAAAGTTGTGTGCATAATCATTTTTTAGAAATAAATACAATTTTATGACTATAACATGCACTTAATTCAGTTTCATGAATTGTTTTTGCAGGAATGCATAGTATGCAGATATTCGGAATGTTACAGCTGGGATATACAGTTTTTTTCCAAGAAAGTTTTCATCAGGTGTTCTGCGTAAAGTAATTAACACTTTTAGGTGTTCCCTGGCCCACCAAAGGTTGAAAAACACTGCTTAAATGACAGGTCCTTCTCCCTCCTCTTTCCCCTTCTGGGCCCAGGAAGACAAGGAGTCTGCTCAAATATGATACAGGGGTGGAGGGGGGAGGAGAAGGAAGAGTAAATGGTGTTATATTACTTTTGAAAGTAAAGTTAGGGCTGTTCCAGAACCAGACATAAGAGAATTCAGATTAGATTCAATTTCTTTTTCGGGAGCCCCGACGTGCACAATAGTGACACTCATATAGGGGGCAAAGCAAATTATTAGCACAATTATTATTATTATAATTAACTATTATTAACTATTATTAGCACAATTATTAAAAACACAAATGTTCCAATGCAAATGAGAAAGTATCTGCAATGTAAATTCAGGCTGGCAACCTGCACCATCCTTTTACACATATTCTCACCCTTTTCATGAAGATGTAGTCGTAGAACACATAGTATTCCATGAGGGTCATGCCATAGCCCCTGGCATGCCAAGCAAATCTGATGGTCAAGATCTCAAGACTTACATGGTGGTTTGGCCTATTAGTGGATCTGGTGGCTGTTATGACTATTCACTTAAATGTCCAGCCTTCTTTGTCCATAATTGTCTGCCTTACCCTACTAACATTATGGTGTCCTTAGTCTACAGCAATGGTTCCCAACCTGTGGCCCAGGGTCCAAAAATGGCCTGGAATGACTTTCAAAGTGGCCTGTGGCTCTCGTCCCGCTAGCTGCAGAAGGGAGCCGCTGACTAAGGACCTAGGAAGAGCATGTTTCCATGGGACTAAAAGACCAGTGCAGGCTCCTTGCTGCAGCCAAGGGAATAGGAGATCAGTTCTCCTCGGCCCCTGGCTGTAGCCAGGAACACAGCTAAGTGCTCTGCCTAGGTCTGTAGGCAGTAGGGTCTCTACTGAAGCCAGAAGTAGAGGAGATCAACACCCCCTCCCCCAGCTCCAGTAGAGAGCAAGGCACTCTCCCTGGGTCCATAGGTGCTGGGGTCCCTGCTGGAGTCAGTGGGAGGGGAGCACTGATTTTTCTCTCCCCCTGGCTGCAGAAGGGATCAGTTGTTTATGGACCCAGGTGGAGTGCACAGGGCTAAAGAACACAGAGAGACAGGTGATCAGCTAGGTGGCAGTCTCCTTACTGAACTGTCTGTCTACAGTGAGGTGAAGTGATGAGAGGGAGGTCTTGTGGTGGAGACTTATGGCCAAGAGCCATGATATCTATGGCTCTTGATCAGAAAAGGTTGGGAACCACCCTCTATAGGTTAGTATATTAATGATCTCACTTATCATATATGGAAATTTGTTGCCACGGTATATTTGTGGTTGTACACTTGCAGATGTTGCTAGCCTAAAAGATCCAATGCTTGTATTGGTTTGATTTCCTGAGCTTTCCTAATACTTTATGCAAGCACCCCCTAAGCAAACTATTCCTAGTTCCCCAATAGCTCAGGTTCACCATTCAGCAACTCACTTATGCTAAGGCCCATAAGCCTCCTAACTTTAGGCTAACTACTTAAATTAAGTATGTCACAGGGGTTGGGTTTGGGGTTGTTTGCATTACTGCTAAATCAAATACTTTAAAACTAGCTTAACCCAGTAGTATGCAGAAATGTAAAGCATTCTCTGCGTGTTTTGGGCATGGATTCCTAAATAGTTTCTCTTGACTATTTGCATTTCCATGCAGCCAACTTTTTGAACTCTAGAGATGGGGTCCAAAATGATGAGATTTCAGATGCAGAGAATCCTTGCTCTTTGGGCTGTTATCATACTACGGCACTTTTTGGTCAAATAGAAATACTCCAAAGAAATATTTCTCAAAGATGATGTTGTATTTGAGTTCACAGATGGCTACTCCAAGAGCCAATGTATTCATTGATAGTGGTGTGCATATTCATTTGTTCTTCTGTGTAAAAGAGGGATTGGAGACATGCTTTAGGATGAAGACCGTGGTGGTATATTATTCTTAGGGTTCCATGGAATGACCCTTAAGAAATTTCAGAATATCTTAGTTATTGGGCTCTACCCATCCTGTCACATTGGCTGAGATTTGATTCTATTGTAAATTATGTGTGGATACAGGAAGGATGAAGTAGACTTGACAGTTGTATGGACAGAATTGAATAGCATATAAACATGAGAGCAATACATTCATAGTATAGAAAAGGCTAGGCAGTCTGTTCAGAGAAGTTATTCATGTCTCTAAAAAAAAAAATCAATGTACTTATTGGATGTATTATTATACATGAGCTGATGATTGATATGCCGAACTTGGCTGGTTCTAGAGGTTTACTGAACCATGCTTTATTTCAGATTTATCATTCAATAAAAATAAATTGGTATTGAAAATTGAAGGTATGAATGAAATTACATCTGTGCTGAAGGGTCTGGATAAGCCACACAGTCTTAATAATTAGATAATATGGAATTATAACTTGAGGGGGGTTTCTGTAAGAACATTTAGTCTGCTGTCTTTTGCTCAATGCAGATGAGCATGTTTGTATAGAGGGTTGAGGTCTCTGACCTTTCTGCATTGGACTGCTTTGCAAGTGCTGTAAATATAATCATCTACTTTTTAAAAGTGTCAGCTGCCATTAATCTGGTATCTATCACAGGTTGCTTAATAAAACTGCTGCATAGCTATTAATCAGGAAGTCAGAACAAAAAATTTCTGTCTTCATTTCTTATGGGCCAGTATCAACATGACTGATTCAAATACTCTTATGAATCTCTTAGGTGTGCAAAACTGTATTGGAAATCTTATGATGCAAACAGTTTTGTTACATTTCTAGTAATTCTTGCCTCCAGTCATGTCAATAGCATAGCTGCTTTTTGAGATTCTGATCCTTCTAATAGAGATCTAGAAATGCTTTGTGGGACAAAATTGGAAAAGAATAGAAATAGAAGCTGACAAGTAAAAAATTAATTTGAACAGAGCAATAATTATAATGCGACTTAAATCACTCTACCTAGAGAAGGTAAGGTTCTAGTTCAGTAGTATTCCAGTCCATTTGAAGTGCTAAGGCATGATTTGTTTTGGCTCCTCTGATACGTGAACCTATTCATTCATTGCTAGCAGCTCTGCAGTTTGACTGTTGAAAAGACACTTATGAGATGGCGTCATTGACCATGAAATGTTGCCAAATAAGGCTACTGAAAGAAAGGACACAGTAAATGGGGGCAAGAGACAAGTAAATATCTTCAGGGAAAAGGAGCTGATTGAAGAAGATAGTGATCAAACAAGGAAGCAGCAGTGAGATGAAATTAAGGAGGCTAGATGTGATACACTAAGTGGCTTTTGCCAGCAATTTATTATGCCCTTTTGTGAACCTAGCACAGAGAAATTAACACAGACATGCAATCTTCTACTGCCATTTCATTGTTTGCCAGCTTGTAATATTATTTTTGAGTCTTAATGAAAAAGCAATCGGAAATTACTGTGGAAAGCATTTCACTGGGATATCACTTCAATCTAAAGACAAAGGAAAACTATCTGATTTAAACAGCTCAGAGCTGAAATCACTCACTTCTAAGTGACTGATGTTCACAGGAATGAGATTGAGAAACAAGATGCTCTCTGGCCTTGAAATACTTCTGAGCAGTAAAGCCAAAAACTACAATCTTGACTACAAATTAGATGTTTTATGGTTATGAAAGTAAGACAAAAAAATTGGCTATTCTGATTTCCTTTTTTTCCTGTTGACATAAGCTACTTCTATCACAATAAAGAATAAAGCAAAAAGATAATACTTTGGCCTTTTATGAGGCTATCATGAAAGTACATGGTGTTGTTAGATAATTGATACGAGGTGGTACTTCTTTTACTAATAGAAGGGGACTCTCTTACTTCCATTAAAGCTCATGTGATAAATTTGTTAGTCTTTAAGGCTATGTCTACATTGGCAAGTTAGTTCGAATTAAGGAGGCTTAATTTGAACTAACTAAAGCCATGGCTACACTAGGCTTTAGTTAGTTTGAATTAAAGGCTTCCTTAATTCGAACTAATAAGTTTGAATAGGGCTTCAGAAGTAAGGCTTTAATTCGAACTAATTAGTTCGAATTAGCCAATGTGGCCATGTTAATTCAAACTCATTTCTTAGTTTGAACTAACCGGCCATTGAAATGAATGGGGATCACTAATTCGAACTAATTTTAGCAAGTGTAGACATAGCCTAAAAGTGCTACAGGACTCTGGTTTGCTTTTTCTTCCTTTCACGTAACAGAAATTTACTAATTACAGGTCTTTTACATGCAACAACACTGTCATTCTCAAATAAGTTGGAGGATGTGGGGGGAGAGGGAATGCAAATTGAAATGGTGCTAACTATAGTTTAGTACTGTGCAGACTGGGAGCTAGCCGCAACTCCCATTAACATCAATTGGATGATTGCCATTGGTTTTAATTGGAGTTGTAACAGGGAAGCAAATAAGAAAGATAGGTCTGAATCAAACCCTGAGCTCTCAACATAACTGAAATTCTAGAAAGTTTTAGATCGAAAAGGGTCGTACTTCAGCAGTTAATGGGTGAAGTGATTCCTTTTAAAATGTGGAAGTGTGATGTTCTATCGTGTGTGTGTGTGTGTGTGTGTGTGTGTGTATAAAAACACTTTGCAAACAATTGTGTATATTATGCACACAAAATCATGAGTTTTTGGTCCCTCTTAGTGAAAGATCTTCCTTGTATATGAATGTCTTTTCCCCAGAAGCATTAAAGGTTTCTGACCCTCTGCTTGGTATTTCATAGCTTACCCAAATGGTTATTAAATAATTGTCTAGATTCAGGAGATCACCTTAATATTTAGGTGCTCCTAGAGGCGCCTCCCCTCCCCAACACCCTTTTGTACTCCTAGATAAAACCATTGAAAGGCTAACTCTTCCTATTGTCTGTTTATTTTTAGGAGGAAAAATAATAAAGCAAAAATCTGACCACTTTCATTCACAGCTTTCCTTTTCAAAGGGGGAAAAAATCTTTAAAATTATAAACTGAAAATGCTTTATCTGTTGTGACCAATTATGGCTCAAATTGCTTTCTATGTACAAAAAAAGTCTGAAACAAAGAAGTTTTCTGTGTACAAAATATGTGTTGAAAACTAGAGAGAAAACGCATAAAAATGCAGAACAGGGTCATAATGAATCTGTGGCAGATGCATACAGAAACCACAGTTGTCCATTACACCTCACACAGTTGTGGTATTATGTATTTGGCCCCCATTATTATAGTATCTGAACACTTCACATGGCAAAATATTTAGCCTTACGAGGTCATGGAGGTAGGCAAATCTTTTCACGTCATTTGAAAAATGGGGAACTTACTCAAGGCCTCACAGGAAGTTTGGGAGTGAAGATGGAAGTTCATCTCTCTCTCGTCTAAGCCAGCACTCCATCCACTTGACCAACTTTCCTCTCAATTACACGTTCTCATTTTAGATTATTTGACTGTGCTTTGAAATAAGTCAGACACTGAAGAATTAAGGCCAGGTCTGTTGTATTTTTAACTTGCCTTTGTGTGTTTTTATGCATTCTCTTACTACCTTGTCATTTTTTATACTACTTTGTTTCCATGGTATATGCAGCTAATCAACTCTAAAGGACCTGATCAGTAAGTATAGCAACATAAATTTACACCACAGCTGAAATTAGTATTATAACTGGACAGGTCTATGACAAGTGAGGGGTTTGACAAGGGACAGGTTAATTTCTAAGGCTGTGCAGAATCAAGTAAAAACAGAACCAAACTGAAGCTTCACCCTAAACTCAGAAAATGGGCATTTAATGAGATTAAAAAAAAATTGGTTAATATTTTAAAATCTCCATTTGTACTTCTTAATTTTAACTGGAATTAGAATTACTGCTGTTCCACAAAAAAAAAAGGTTGACTTCCAGTGAACCTGAGCTGAGGTTCAATTTCTACTCAATAATGGGCTGACTTACGGTTTCAGGTGGAAAGCATTTGGACCTCGGTGGTATTTTCATAAGAATTGTCCCAAAGAAGGTAATACTTGTCAGTCTGTTTCAGTTTTCACTCTGAGTTCTCAGGTTTGCTCAAAGTTGGAAATTCAAAGCAGAATTCAAGAAGAAGAATCCTGACCCCAAAGAAGTCAGTGGCGTAACTGGCTGATTTCAGTACAGTCAGGATTTCATCCAAAGGGTTCAAATCTGAATGAACCAAACCACAGAACACTTTTCACATACCAATGAAGATTTTTTTTTTTTTTTTTTTGGAACATCTCTGTGAATTCAAAGGTAAAAGACCCTTTTAACATCCTTTTATTCCACATGAGAAAATATTTCTAGGCAACAGAAACACAAGAAAGAGTCCATAGTTAGATCTAATATAACAGGGTACATGTATATTGAAGGCAAGGAAGCTGGATCCATGACACCAGTTCAGAATCTGGGCTATTTCTCCAGAAGTTATTTTTTTCTACTTTCAAAATAGTTCTTTAGTAATGTCCAGATAATACTATATTATAATTCTTTGTTATATTTCTATTTATATAATATAACTTGTATTTAAATCTACTCTGTGGGGTGTGTGTGTGTGTGTATGTGTGTGTGTGTGTTGTACATGGTGTTTTATAGTCCACGTGTATTGTTTTTCCATTGTCTATTTAATATTCATCAGAATAAGTTACAATAAAAAGGGAAATAATTAAAATCCTTTCTTTGTTATAGGCAGAAAATATGCTTCATGTGCCCATATAATACTGTGGAAAATCACTAACAACATTTTTCAAGTAACTAGTTATCTCATAAAAACAGCAAAAATCTAACAAAATATGTTGTGGTGTTAACAGTTTTTTGGAGTATCTGGCTCCTTGCATTCTAATGGTGTTCTGCTTGGAGTTTTTGATTCACTTAGAAAAAGTTAATTCTGAATAGTAAGCATTTGATTTCAAAATTACCAGCTCAGATATGAATTCCAATATTCACATTCACTGTGACTCTTGGGTTTTGCTATTAGGAGCCCCACCTTCTTGTTGTAATCAATCATTTTTACCATGCTCAAGGCAAGAATTACTGGGTCATGTTCTATGGCTTGTGTTAGAGAGGAGCACAGACTAGATGATCGTAATAGATCTAAAATCTATTAGTCAACTAGTTAATTGTCTTAGGGCTTTAGCTTTCCAGTGAAAACCCAAATAAACTTTGGCATGATTTGAAACTATCCTATTCATAAAGTGACTTAGCCTTCAGGAGCAGTTTTGAGTATTTGGAATATTGAATTCTTTCTTCATTAGTTATTATATGTTTCATCTGTGAGAAAAATTGCCCCCTCTACATGAGACAGTACTCTAGTGGCTAAAGTAGTAAAGAATGGCCAGAAATAGGTTTTTTTGTGTGTGTGTGCTTGTTTGTTGTTTTTTGTCTCTGTTGGAATAATGTAACAAACGCCATATCAATGGAAAGCATGTGACCAAAATGAGATCACATTTAAATCCAGCAGTCTTTGAAGCCCTCTTTACAGAAGTGCCTGTCTCCTATAGAGGTAGCATAGTCAAAATAACAGAGTCCTGTGGCACTTTTAAAGACTAACAGATGTTTTTATTGCATGAGCTTTCGTGGGAGAAAATCCCACTTGGTCAGATGCTTTGAAGAAGTGGGATTTTCTCCCATCTGTTAGTCTTTAAAAGTGCCACAGGACTCTGTTGTTTTTCTGCAATAGACTGACATGGCTACCCCTTTGGAATTTGACTACATAGTCAAAATACTATCTGTTTCCATCCCCTTCCGTTGCTTTATAAATGTTAATAATTTATACCTTTTAGCCCTTCTCTTGCCTCAGCTATCTGAAACAACTAGAGGGAAGGGACTAGCCTTTGCCAAACATTACATTTAATTTATATTAAAATAAAGAGCCCTGTTCTTCCATTGATATACTGGTCCCAGAAATATATGCACTACTGTACTGTACCAGAAGTGAATCTTAATCAGAACAGCATGTTTTCATCTGAGAAACTTTCTCATAGCAAAATCATGCTGAAAAATGCAGTTTAGGACTAATGATATATTTTTCCTTATTTTAAAAAGGTATTCTACTATTTTTTTCTAAATCCATAGACTCAGACTATAAAGTCAAAAAAGACCATTATGATCTAGTCTGACCTTCTGCAAAAAAACAACTGATATACCTTCATCCATCTTCTCCTATAATAGACCCTGTAGAGCTGCAAAATTAACACTAAAGTGGAGGGTTTATGATTATATATTTTACTTAATATGTTTAAAATAATTTCATAACATTTTCTTTTTCTTATAGTAAGGTGTATATTTGCTTCAGAAGTCTTAAATTCATATTCTATTTCTCTTAACTGTAGGGCTAAATTCTGGTTGGTTTGTTCTGATTAGGTGGCTGCATTTTGAGAAAGTGAAGGAAACTTCTTATTGGCCCAGGGCACTTATGTAGGACCCTAGGAGAATGCTGGTACTGGCTCTTTGAGAGAATGAACAACCAGCAAACAGAGCTGATTGAATTTTTTTATTTCAATTTTTTAAAAGTCTTTTTCATCCAAATAGATTTCCACAGAAGATGCCTAAGTGACTCATTTTTCTAGGGCTGGAATTTTGGTTTCTCAACAAAAATTTGAACACTTGACAAAAATGAAAACTTTTTTCTTGGTTTTGCTGAATATTTTGGCAGGAACAAAAATATCACCTGACTAGCTCTACCAGCAAGTGTGGTGAATGGTATTTCACAATCCTAAAGTCAAATACAGTCAATGGGTTGCAGATGTGGACAGGTTCCTGGCTCTCCCATTTGAATTCTACTATCTGTTAGCCAGTGCTGCTTTGGGGAATACATACTTTACACCAGCTGGTGAAAATTAAAGATATCCCATGTACTGCCTCTAAACCTCTCTTAGAAGGCTTTCTATATAAGCAGAGGTCTCAAAGCACCTCAGCTCCATTGTTATAGCACTGCATCATCCTGCTAGATCTTCTCCTCAGAGCAAGTTCACAGTTTTGGCCCCTAATATACATTCTCAATTTGTATCAATTTATTGTTTGAAGAAATAATTATATTTCAGCTCATATTGAACGTAGCCTCCTCCTCCTGAATTGTCTTAATTTTTATACCAGAACTGTGATGCACATTGGCTCATTTCCACTAATTGAAAGACTTTGAAACTGGAATAGAAATGCCATTAACTAGTCATAACTGAGAAGCGAAGTGGTAATAATCCATAGCAAAATGGACAAACTTTAGTAGTGAATGTATTCAAAGCATGTTCTGCATAGTTACTAACTGTGCCCATTGAAAGACAAATTTTAGACTGACTTTTGATTGTGGTCAGAGTTATTTTTATCCTCTAAATGCAGAAATAGAAGTTTTCTCCATTAATATTTCCAGTTCTTTGCCAGTATAACAGTGTGTGTGTGACTCATGAAGCAAACTTGTGTAAGTTATTCCTAAGAAGTGGCTCTTTGCAATGTAGTAAATAGGAACTGTCAAGAAACAGTCCAGCCAGAAATAAAAACTTTGCACCAGTGAGATTCTAAAAGATGACATTGAAAATACCTATGTTTCATAAATTAATATAAACGTTGGGCCTCTTTGATGGCTTCTGGCCATTATTAACCAGCATAATGCTACAGCCTCATTTTTCAACCCTGATCCTGCAATCATTATGTATGAAAAAATTGCATTGATTTGAAAGGGTGTGTGTGTAACAGTTATACATTCATATCCTTAATGTTCTGATAATGTGTCCTGAAGAATAAAACTAATACTACATTGCTTTGAATGGGATTATACACATTAGAAGAGTAACATATTGCTAATGTTCTAAATGGCACAGACTTCTATTATTTCACTGTTGAAATCTCAGTAGAATTTTGTGATAATACCTCAGTCTCCTGGGAGTTCAAGCATTGTGACCAGAATCAGAAAGGGATTAAATCCTAGTCTCATTGAAAAAAATGGCAAAATTCCTGTTTTGATTTCAATAGAACTAGGAATTCTCTCAAAATACTTGTTTGAAGTAGTTCCATTGTCTCCAGTAGGACTCCTCACATCCTTAAAGTGAGAAGTGAGTTTGAATAGTTTATATTCCAGTCAACAGAATGCTCCATGCTGAAAGTTAGGAATGTGTTTAAGTACATTCTTGAATTTTGACAGGGCTGTGTGGGGAAGGCTATGCCACCATTATTTATCTGTATGTATATTTCCAATCTTAAAAATTAGTTTAATTCTTGGTCAGAATCAGCACAGAATATCAGGGCTGTGCATTAATAGGCAGTTAATTCAATAACACATTCGGGGAGGGGGGAAATTATACAATGGTATTAATACTATCTATTGTTCAAACCTCAGAATAATTTAAAAGACAAATACTTTGCAAAAATACTTTTAATGTAACTCTTATCCCACGTGGAAGAAAGAGAGATGAACTAGTGATAGGGCAATGATCTGCCTTGTGTGTGTGTGTGTGTGTGTGTGTGTGTGTGTGTGTGTGTGTGTGTGTGTGTGTGTGTGT
>ML685870.1:1927069-1942714 GCA_007922175.1 Pelusios castaneus | reverse complement strand
TGTGTGTGTGTGTGTGTGTGTGTGTGTGTGTGTGTGTGTGTGTGTGTAAACACAATGCCTTTATTTGGTAGTTAGGGCTAGTCTTCACTGATAGCGGCAAAATCGCTGCTATCAAATTAACTTTCCTGATCAGCTGATTGGGTCTGTGGAGACCCGCTCAGTTGACTGGGAAGTCGATCCCTCAGGACCACCCTCGTAAGTAGCATAGTACTGAGCTGACGAGAGGGCCCTTCCTTAGACTCACTGTGGTGGATGTCCTAAGAGTAGGTAAGTAGGAAGGAGATAAGCAAGTTTTTTTGGTAACTCGTGTATTTCCCTTTGACTGCTGCTGAAATTGGCAGGCAATGTAGACCTGCCCTAAGAGTCTGTAGTTTGAGTTCAATAAGGCGCTACTGAGACTCATATGATCAGAAATAATGGGCATTTTTAATAACACATTTAATTCTGTACCATTACTTGAATTTTAGAATCATAGAAATGTAGGACTGAAAAGGACTTGGGGATGCCATCTAGTCCATCCCTACCCTGTGCGGAGGCAGGACTAAGTATATCATCACTGTAGACAGAGACAGACACCTTCAGGATCTCTACCAGGCATTCTTAAAACTACAGTACAAACCCACAGAAGTGAAGAAACAAATTGACAGAGCCAGACGGGTACCCAGAAGTCAACTACTGCAGGAGAAGCCCATGAAAAACAACAACAGAACGCCACTGGTCGTCACCTACAACCCCCAAGCCAGACCTCTTCAACACATCATTAAAAATCTACAGCCTATTTTACAAGATGATTCCTCACTCTCTCAAGCCTTGGGAGACAGACCTCTCCTTGCTTTCAGACAGCCCCCTAATCTTAAAAGGATACTTACCAGCAACTACAGATCACAGAGCAGAAACACTAAAGCAGGAACACAGCGCTGCAGCAGACCACGCTGCCAACTTTGCCCTCATATCTACACTGATGACACCATCACAGGGCCTAATCATGCCACCTACTCCATCAAGGGTTCGTTCACCTGCTCATCCACCAATGTGATTTATGCCATCATGTGCCGGAAATGCCCCTCTGCCTTATATATTGGACAGACAGGACAGTCTCTGCGCCAAAGAATCAATGGACACAAATCTGACATCAGAAACTGCAATACTGAAAAACATGTAGGGGAACACTTCAACCTCCCTGCTCACTCCCTTAACGACTTGTTAATAGCTGTGTTGAAACAGATGAATAACAAATCACAGCTTCAAAGAGAGTCTGCAGAACTCGAATTTATATGCAAATTTGACTCAGCTGCCTTGGGGTTAAACAGGGACTATGGATTTTTCTCGCATTACATCAAGTGAATTGACCTCCCCCCTCCTCTATGTGCTGTTCCCCAGTGTTTTGAATCCTAACACCTACTTTGATTTGCTGTTACAGCCTGACCTGATGCTATGTCATATACTCCCCTGCATTTAATTTCCTCCCACTCTGTAACTTTCCTATCTTCAAAGCGTCTGACGAAGTGGGATTTTCTCCCACGAAAGCTCATGCGATTAATAAATCTGTTAGTCTTTAAAAGTGCCACAAGACTCTTTTGTCTATCACTGACCAGTGTTAGTCTAATCCAATGGTTATCAATTTTTTGGCTAGAAGGCCACAAATATAATTTTTAGAACCCTGAAGGGCCACCAGTCTATTTAATTAAAATGTAATTAATTACATTCAAATCAATTTTAATTATAATTAATTAAAATCCATTAATTAAATTGAAATTAATTTTAATTAAATAGACTAGTGGCCCTTCAGGGTTCCCAAAATTATATTTGTGGCCCTCGAGCCACAACGATTTTTTAAAAAAATTGGGGAAAAAATGAAAGTTTAGAAAGGAAAGGAAAGGAAAGGAAAGGAAAGGAAAGGAAAGGAAAGGAAAAAGGGGCTGGATGCCCATGAACAGAACTAACTTGTGCACAAGCGTGTGGGCCCAGGCCAGCAGTATCAGCACAGCCCACGCTCCCACAGTGGCCATGCAAGCTCGCGGCCCCTGCCCTGGCTGGTCCCCTGCAGCCGTGCTGGCCCATGCCGCCCCGAACACGCTCCACAGTTGTGCGTGCTGCAGGCCCCACAGCACACCCTGCAGTCGCACCCCCCATGGAGCCCTGGAGCCCTTGACCCCACCCACAATCCCTAATCCAGCTCTGGCCAGGCCAGGAGGGGAGGCAGGAGGCCACAGATGAGCTCCCAGCTATACTCTGCATTTTAAAAAGCCCCGCCAGCCACTTTTGGCCCGCAGGTCAGAGGTTAAGATCTAATCCGTTCTTAAACCTCCATAGACAGGAATTCAACAGCTTCCTGAGGTAATGTATTACAGATCTTATCCATCATTATAGTTGAAAGTTCCACAGGGGGAGTCGTGTTAATCTAGTTCAGCAAAACAAACAAGGAGTCCTGTGGCACTTTTAAAGACTAACAAATTTATTTGTTGCATGAGCTTTCATGGGACAAGATCTCAGTTTTCATTCACCCATGAAAGCTCATGCGATAAATACATTTGTTAGTCTTTAAAAGTGCCACAGGACTCCTTGTTTATTTTACAGTTGAAAGGTTTTTCTAATATCTAATGTAAATCTCCCTTGCTGCAAACTAAACTCATTACTTCTTGTCTTACCCTTGGTGGACATGGTGAATGGTTGATCACTGTCCTCTGACAACCTTTTACATATTTGAAAAGTGTTATGCCTCTTCTTTTGTAACCTAAACATGCCCAGTTCTTTCAGCCTTTATTCAATGTCATAATTCTAACCCTCTTATTTTGGCTGCTCTCTTGTTGGCTACTCTTCAATTTGTTCACGTCTTTGGATGCAGTACTCCAGCTGAGATTTCAGCCATGCAGAGTAGAGCAGAACAATTACTTCCTATGTCTTAGGTACAACTCTCTTGTTATTACATTCCAGAGTGATATTAGCCTTTTTTTGAAGCAACCTTGTGATATGCTTTCCCTTTTTAAAAAAAAAAAAAAAAAAAAAAAAAAAAAAAGCTTTGTTTGTTTATCTTACAATTGCCCTAACCAATATTGAACCAGAGTCTTTAGATTCACTGCTAGGTCATGGCCTGGAAACATTTCTGTCTTCTCTCCCCCAAGCCACTTAGCATTTTGTCTTCTGTAGTCCAATGTCCCTTCTCTAGATACAAGAAAAAGAAGAAAAAAGGCTCCTTGGCCTGATGACTGCTTCTTCATAGAGGCATTTAGAGCAGCCGTTTGCATAGGCTGACTGTTGCATGGACAAATGTATATCATCTATGTGAGGCCTTTCCACTTGTTTATAATGATCAGGTCTTCCGCTAGCATTCAGTCCCAGCGGAGCCACCATTTTAGTCCCCTTAAGAATGCAGTGAGTGATAGGAGGCTGAGTACTAGGAAGAGATTGGAAACAAGGATGTATGTGGAATAAAAAGGGGAGGGAAGCAGGTGTGGGTGGAATTGTATCCTATCCATTCAAAGTTGTGACCATGAACAGAGGTGCAAGTTCAGTAAACCTGCCTTTGTTTTCTACTAACATCTAAGCTACCACCGAGGATAAAGGTGAACAAAGTGGAGGGGGTCTGATCCTGTGAAGTGCTGACTGCCTCCTGAGAGGTGCTGAACATACCCCAGTGACCAGTGCAGATGCTGGGGGTCCTTCTGTAAATCGGGCCCTATGTCTGCTAAAAGAACATCTTCAAATGTCTGTGACCATTGCATTCTAAGTACCTGTATGACCTATGAGACTTTAATAAATGATATTGCTCAAAATGCCGCACAACAGAGGGCAAAAAGAGATTGCAATCCACAACGTAAGCTATGTGAGCACTTGAATTTTGTTTTAAGATGATTGAAGTTGATTTAAGTGGCTTAGTACCATTGCCTATCTGCTATAAGATCCTTGTGTTGTGAAACAGCTTTTGCCTGTTTTATAAACCTTGAACTGTCATACACTTCAAATTTCTGTGTGTGTATTAAAATTCTGTTTAATTTACAGAAGAGAATTTGACCTTTTTCTTCAAATTCTTTCAAATATACTTTCCTAGATACTGCAATGAGGGGTGATGTAGAGAACCTTCAAATAGCTGTGTTTCTATACACTTTACCTATTTAAGGAATAAATAGCTATGTCTCTATACACTTTCCTTATATAATGAGTAATAATTATTGATTTTTTCAGCCAGCTTTGATTTAGTATAACAATTGACATATTTCTTTGCTAAAGATTTGTTGATATTGAAGGAGACGGGTAGAAATTGGCTAATCTCATGTTGTTAGTGCAGGAAAATGTCTTGTTATAGGATAATATAGGCATGTACAAGTATTCTAATTAGGAAGAGAAGTAGTATTAATAGGGTATGCATTTCACTTTCGGATTAGGTGAGAATAGGTACCAAATCTGTAGCAGTAGCCAAAAGAGATTAATGCAATGATAGTAATGGTACCTTACTCTTTTTCTATAACACCTCTTTAGACAGAGACTAGAGGATCTGAGACCACCTTCATGATGGCAAAACGATACATGTTTATCTGTATCATGCTGTCCTAGGCCGCACTAGCAACTGCAAACTGGATATTGGTCTGTGCCCTGCTTCTGAGCTAGAGGAAAAAGATATCATCCCATGTCTAGTCCCACATGACTTCCCCCTGCACTACCACTTTTTCTAGCTATGTATAGGGGACTAGAATTTCACCTTTAATGAATAGCCAAGGTTAAATTCTAGCACCCTGATCTTTCATTAATAAAAATGAACTTAAGCAAGGTACCCGTGAAATGATGGCAAGTCAATTTATAAACTAGAATACTTTATTTTTGTCTTAATGTTTCAAGAACACTAGGTTTCATTATGTGACTCACGTTTTTTTAATTGGGTTTATCAGAATATTACGAAATCATAGATATGCTTTGTCCTCTTTCTTCCTTTTTATTTCATCTATCCATCCATCTCCATCATGATCTGTGAGAACTGCTTTAAAGACAATGGAGCTTTAATGATTAAAGCAGAGAGCTGTTTGTCCATGTACAGGGAACAACAGATGCACTGATAAAAGCTTGGGCTGTGCCATTTTTTATTTGCATTTTGCTATTTATATTCTAGGAAGAATGATTGTTCAGCTGTGGAATTGTAAAGCACTTTAACCAGGGATATAGATCCATTTAAAATTCCCAGGAAGAGCAGCGACAGGCAGACAGTCTCTTTCTCATCCCCCTTTTCTTCCGTCCCCACTCTTCCAGCTCAATGGTAGATTACTTAATAAGCAGGAAAGGACATTTCTGAATCTATGCATGCTGTGTGATGGGAGATGCATGCAGATAAAAATGCAGAGGATGAAGCATTTCACCAAATCCTGTCATTCTACTGGAGAACTGAGAACAGCAGTGATGTCTCAACAGCTCAGTCACTGTTGTGTTCATTCATATGATTTAAATGCCACTTTAAATATATTTAGTGCATAGCTGTAGTTTGTATGTGAATTAAACATCTATAGGTAAGATCCATTAAGAGAATTACTAAGGGGACATATAATCTGCTTTTAGAGATAAAAGTATCTTGAGAATGATTTTTAAAAAATCCAACCCTATTTCTTTGTTAGTAGAGGAAACTCATAAGTAATTTGTATTGGCAATCAATATGGTAATTGTAGTAAGGTAATTTAAGGAATATTTTCCAAATATTAGACCATAAAGAACAAAGCCAAAACTTTTTGGCAAGCAAAGGCTGTCTTCCATATTTCTGTAATCCTTTAACAAAGAAATTTCTATAAAATGATGTGGTATGTGAACATTGTACTGTTTGCTAAAATTATTATCATAATTATCTCCCAAAAATTGTTACTGTCACTTTAGGATGTAATATGCAAAACACCAAGGGTTTGCACTGCAATGCCTTTGACTATTATTAAAATCTGGTTAATCAGAACCAGCTGCAGTTGATCAGTGTCTCTGGAAGTCTTACCATTCCAGAGTATTTCTCTTATCCAAACCTCTTAATTTTCTGCTCCCTCAGCTCACATATAGCCATCTTTATTTAAGGAGCAATCTTTTGTCTTTCCTCTTCACCCTAAATCCTCTCTAACAAATGGTAAGCAAGACAAAAAAAGCATATTTGTCTTTTTTCTTTTAAAAGTCTTTGGGGAATTCAGAAAGATCTGATACACGACTCAGAGACTTCTGTCCATGGCAAATAAGGACAGCGATGTAGACTTGATCCTGAAACCTGATCTAGGACCCTCAATGTTTTTAACTGAAATGCTCCTGTATACTATTAAGAAATGAATGGCCCACCATAGGTCATTGGAAAGATACTCTTCCATAGATTTGGAAGTACAGATTTGATATTTGGTTTTAGCATCATGGTAAAGAAAGGGTTGATGTTGAGTTTGGTACCTCATTGTGCCTGAAAGCTTTAGTTACATTTTATTCAGAAATCTTTATAAATTAAATGGGTCAAATTAAACACTCTAACTGATGTTGGGGTGAAGGGGAAGAAGAGTGAAGCCTGACACTTCAATTTTCTAGGCTTTACAGAATTGTTGTACCTGCTTATGGTTATCAATTAAAGCAAACATAGGTCAAATCCTCTAGTTTGCATTATTTTTGATTTATTTAATAAATTTCTAAGATAGTATTTTAGAAAAATTAGAACACTATCTATATCAGATTAGTCAAATTCCAAAGCGGTAGCCGTGTTAGTCTATTGTAGAAAGACAACAGAGTCCTGTGGCACTTTTAAAGACTAACAGATTTATTTATCGCATGAGCCTTCGTGGGAGAAAATCCCACTTCGTCAGACGCTTTGAAGATGGGAAACTTACAGAATGGGAGGAAATTAAATGGAGGGGAGTGTATGACATAGGATCAGGTCAGGCTGTAACAGCAAATCAAAATAGGTGTTAGGATTTAAACACTGGGGAACAGCACATAGAGGAGGGTGAGGTCAAATCACTTGTTGTAATGCGAGAAAAATCCATAGTCCCTGTTTAACCCCAAGACAACTGAGTCAAATTTGCATATAAGTTCGAGTTCTGCAGTTTCTCTTTGAAGCTGTTATTTGTTATTCATCTGTTTCAACACAGCTATTAACAAGTCGTCAAGGGAGTGAGCAGGGAGATTGAAGTGTTCCCCTATTGGTTTTGTAGTGTTGCAATTTCTGATGTCAGATTTGTGTCCATTTATTCTTTGGCGCAGAGACTGTCCTGTTTGTCCAATATATAAGGCAGAGGGGCATTTCCGGCACATGATGGCATAAATCACATTGGTAGATGAGCAGGTGAATGAGCCCTTGATGGAGTAGGTGACTTGATTAGGCCCTGTGATGGTGTCATCAGTGTAGATATGAGGGCAAAGCTGGCAGCGTGGTCTGTTGCAGGGATATGTTCCTGCTTTAGTGTTTCTGTTGTATGTTGCTGGTAAGTATCCTTTTAAGATTAGGGGGCTGTCTGAAAGCAAGGAGAGGTCTGTCTCCTAAGGCTTGAGAGAGTGAGGGATCATCTTGTAAAATAGGCTGTAGATCTTTGATGATGTGTTGAAGAGGTCTGGCTTGGGGGTTGTAGGTGGTGACCAGTGGCATTCTGTTGTTGTTTTTCATGGGCTTCTCCTGCAGTAGTTGACTTCTGGGTACCCGTCTGGCTCTGTCAATTTGTTTCTTCACTTCTGCGGGTGGGTACTGTAGTTTTAAGAATGCCTGGTAGAGATCTTGAAGGTGTCTGTCTCTGTCTAAAGGGTCAGAGCAAATGCGGTTATATCTTAGGGCTTGACTGTACACAATGGATTGTGTGGTGTGTCAAGGATGAAAGCTCGAGGGATGTAGGTAACTATACTGATCAGTAGGTTTGCGGTATAGGGAGGTCTTTATGTGCGCTTTGCTAATTTGCACTGTAGTGTCCAGAAAATGGATCTCTTGTGTGGAGTGTTCCAGGCTAAGTTTGATTGTGTTGTGGAAATTGTTAAAATCTCTATGGAAATCTTCAAGGGCATCTTTACCATGGGTCCAGATGATGAAGATGTCATCAATGTAGTGTAGGTAAAGTAGAGGTGTTTTGGGATGAGACGTGAGGAAACGTTGTTCTAAATCGGCCATACAGATGTTGGCATATTGTGGGGTCATGTGGGTACCCATAGCAGTGCCACTGACTTGAAGGTATAAATTATCTTCAAATCTGAAATGGTTGTGGGTGAGTACAGAGTCACAGAGGTCAGCCACAAGTTTAGCTGTGTCATCATCTTGGATAGTTCTTCTAATAGCTTGTAATCTATCCATGTGTGGGATGTTAGTGTAAAGAGCCTCTACGTCGATAGTGGCCAGGATGGTATTTTCTGGACGACCGTCAATGGATTGGATTTTTCTCAGGAAATCTGTAGTGTCTCTGATAGCTAGGTGTATTGCTAGCATAGGGTCTTAGGAGAGAGTCCACATAGCCGGATAATCCTGCTGTAAGCGTGCCAATGCCTGAGATGATGGGGCGTCCGGGGTTTCCTCTTTTATGTATTTTTGGTAGTAGATAGAATATCCCTGGACGGGGTTCTGGCGGTGTGTCTGTCTTGATTTGTTCTTGTGCTGCTTTGGGGAGTTTCTTGAGTAGGAGGTGCAGTTCCTTTTGGTATTCCTCAGTGGGGTCAGAGAGGAGTGGTTTGTAGAACTTTCTATTGGACAGCTATTTATAAGCCTCCTGATCATAATCCGATTTATTCATGACGACGACGGCACCTCCCTTGTCAGCCTCCTTAATAATAATGTCAGAGTTGTTTCTGTTTAAAGGGACAGCTGGAGCCCGGCTGCGGCCGTGCCACGCCGGACCAAGCTGGAGCATGGGGCTTCCTTCTCACCGGGCTTCCTTCTTGCTGGGATCCCCGCTCCAGCTGCCCACTGCTGAGCAGCTGGAGCACGGGTCTTCAGCTCTCCTTCCTCATCGGGACCGCATGGTGCCGGCTAGGAGGGAATGTGGGAAGCGTGGGGCTTCCTTATCCCCAGGGTCCCCGCTCCAGCTGCTGATCAGCTGGAGCACGGGTCATGGGGAGAAGGAAGCAAACCCCGCGGTCCTTTCTTGCCGGGACCTGAGCGGTCCTGGCGAGAAGGGACCCATGCCCTAAGTCGACTTTGTCGACTTAGGGCTCCCCCACCTCTACACTGGCTTAAGTCGACTCTAGAGAGTCGACTTAAGCCTTAGATCGATTAGGAAGGTGGTGTTAGGAAGTCGACTTAATTTTAATTAAGTCAACCCTATTTTGCTTAAGTCGAGTTAAGCAAGCTGCTTAAGTCGACTTAAGCAAAGTGTAATGAAGACGCAGGGCCAATTAAGTCGACTTAAGCCAAGCTTAAGTCGACTTAATTTGCCAGTGTAGACGCAGCCAAAGATACCAACCACAGCCTAGTCCTGCAACTGTCTTCTGTAACTTTGGGGAAGCTGAGATGTGAATATGTACTTCGCAGCATATGCTTCTCTCTAGACTTAACATTATTTTAGTAGGCATAGTTTCTTTCTTTATGTTTAGAGCAGAGTATGCCAATTTTGGTGCCAAACTAATATAGAGTTAATTTGTGCTATAATTTCATTGCTGAGAACTTTACTTGGGTAAATGCTCATTCAGAACAAGCATTAGATGACCTTGTCCTCAGCACGCTAAATTGTACCTTTTGTTTCACTTTGCAGCCCCCCTGAAGTTATTAAGATGAGGACAGTTTGTCCTTTTAAACAAAAAGATTTGTCATTCTATCTCACAGAATTTGAAGTCTGTGTGTGTGGTTTGTTTATTTTTGGTTTTAAAAAACCAGTACATTCAGCATATAATACATGTCAGCTGCTAGTTGTTTTTCCTAGGCCAGCGACTTTACTTCTGTCAGTTGTTTTACTAAGTTAGGTGGGTTGGAAGAATAACACATTTTTCCCCCCTTCTGATCACTGTTTTTAATGCTTATTGAAGCAGTGAATAAATATTTGTCCAGTTCCAATCATAATTATTGAGACTTTATGGTATATAGTAGTTTTCCTTCAAGAATCTCAAAGCACTGTTACAATCAGTTTTTCTTATATTTAACAATTGTTCATTGGAAGTGTGTGTGTGTGTGTGTGTGTGTGTGTGTGTGTGTGTGTGTTATGAGAGAGAGAGAGAGAGAAACACTGTATGTGGGCATTCCCCAACCAGACAACCTCATATCTGGAGTGAAGGGTTCACAATTGGGGCCTAATTTGTGTCCAGATTCTAACATTTTCATTTTTTCCTCATGATGGGTTGAACCAGAAGTCTAATGTCACATGAGTTTAAGATCATGAGTGACCATTCATTCATCTAGTTTGACTTCCTGTATATCGTAACCCAGGTATCTCTGTATTGACCTCTTCTCCCGCACAGGAATGACTTGTTTGATTAAAGTTTAACTTATGATTGGAACAACTTTGAAGATGTTCCAAATCTCAACCCAACTACAGCTCTAAATTTCATATAGTAGGCCAAGATCTACACATACATACATGTCAATTAAGACATGTTAGAAGTTCAGCGTTATTTTGTGATGCTAAGCACCCATGTATTCACACCTTACATGTTGTTGCAATAATCTTTGTAGAATGTATGTTTTGGGATATCATTTGAAAACTAATAGCATGGATCATTAATATTCTTGTGTGATGTATGCATGCAGTGGGTCTGGGGAGCTTAGGATATAATAGAATTATGACAAAAAACAAAGCTTTTCCAAGCCGATGAAGATGAGCCCTTTTGGGGGAGAGGAAGGAGAGGGGGGGTTAGGTCTCTGGAAACTGACCATAAGTGAGGAAATCTTACTACAACAAAGCCTGTACCTTGGTAGATTGTTTTAGATTTTTAAATGCTTGTTTTCACTCCTATTTGCTTATAAGCTGTTCAAACTTTATTCCATTTATTTGGCATCACGTAAACTATGTCCTTTATAGATTTGTTTTATTTCTTATCGGAAACCAGCTCTGTGCTCTGTTGAAAGGGAGAGTGTATTTACGACAGTTAATATATTGTGATATGCTTTTTTGTTTTTAGAGGAACAAATGAACCTTATTATTTCTCTGAACAATCTAGGAGAGAGATACTACAATGCAGATGGTTTGGGGAAATTCAGGGCTAGAAGTGTGTTAGTCACTCTGCAAGTAGTAACCATGGCTGATGGAGGCCACTGTGGGGTTGTAGATAGGCTGCTAAGAGCAGAACTGCTGAAACATTGTCTAGCACAAACACACTCACAGTGTGACCTGCATGCTTGTAGCCTGGTTGTAAGATTCCAGGTTAAAAGCTATAGCAGCAAAGCATTGTGAGGCACGCAGGGATAGTGGTGACACAATTGGTTCTTGATCTTGACTCCATTCCAGAACCTTCAAGATCTATCCATTTTACCCATGGGTAGCATGATGAAGAGAGCATAGGTGATTTCCAGAAGGATATACAATGAGTCAGTAACAGGAGTGAAGAGAACCCAGGAGTCTTGGTTTCCAATCATTTTTGCATATTGATATTAGATATTGAACAGCCATTCTGGACTTCTTAGTATAGTAGTTGGATTGATCTAGATTACTTCAACAGTAATAGGCAATTTGGTCTCACTGTCCCTGCTGTCTGTCTACATCTCTAACTTTTCCATTTCACACTGATATACCCATTTCATAATATAGTATGAATTACTTCAGTACTGTGAGATGCTTTTGTTCTGGGTTCCCTTGAGTTTATGTTCCTAGTTGCAGCTCTCAAAATCAACTACAAAAATTCTCATTAAATCTGTGTTTCTTTTGCACTTTACATGTTATTATGAAGAAAACTTTCCACTACAAATATCTCTGGGCATTGCCACAGACTCACTGTACTTCAAGTATCTGCAGTAATAAAAGTAATGCCTGGAAAAAAACTTTACAAATCCCCTTATCAGTTTGATAATCCATATTATCTCATTTATTGTACAAATTGAAACAGTCTGTTAGTGTTCATAAAGTATCTGTAACAAGTTAGATCAATTTCCCTTTGACTTTTGAAGATCCAGCCCCTAATAGGTTTTTTCAGTGCAAAAATTTTCTTCAGTAAACAGGTTCTATTGAGCTGTGATACCCATTGTCTTTTTACTGTCTTAGCTTTTAAAGGAGCTAATAGTTTTTCAAAAGCAAAATCCAGATCTGGACAGACTCCATTATATCCAATCCACTATAGTTCTGGGTATAAAAAGGCCATAGATTTGCCAGTGTGATGGGTAATATATAAATGGCTGGATCTGGTTTCATCCACTATATTATGCATGAGAGGTTTGGATATTGGTTCACTTTTATCCAAATTGCTGCATTTTGGGATAGTTCTGTTTTCTTTTTTTAAGTTGACTTTTCTCCAATGTTAACTAGTAAAATACTTGCTATTATTTCATATAAAAGAATTCACCTCTACTCCACTTGGTCCTTCCCATTAGGAGGTGGGGAAGAACGGTAAGCCACAGGACCTATTATAACTATTTTAAAGTTAGCCAGCACTTCCCACAGTAAAGCCCTGCTGGCAGAAAGAAGGTATAGACTCCTACCGTACCTTGGCTAGATGTCCCTTCAAAGGATTGCCAGTCACCAGCTCTAGAACAACCCATTGCCTGCAGTTAAATCCTGGATGGCCCAATGCAGATACTTCAGAAGGATTACCACTTGTGACCTTCCCTGCCTTACCACACTATAGAGGCCTTGAATTCAGTTTGGAGAAAATGGTCTGTCTATTCTGACTCCATACACAAATCTGCACTGAGAACAAAGTTGAAGATGCATGCAAAATCTACTTTCTTTTTGCATATGTATTACAGTAAATCCTTAATTGCAAAGATTGCATTACAAAGTAAACACAAAGAATGGAACAGAGTTTGCACATGCTACCTTAATATTGGCATTTCTTGGCTTTTAACACTTAACAATGCAACCTCAACTTTTTAAAAAAAACAGTTTTCCCAAGGAATATTTTAAAGATTTTAATTTAAGGAAAAAAACAAGAACTTTTCTTTAAGATTTCTAAACTATGCTATGCTCTCTTGCAAATAAGCAATGTAAATTCTATAGTATGAAGCTGTATGTCCAAATGCCACCAGAGTATTGCTGGAATTACAACTTTCAGAAGTCTAGGTCAATCTTTTCACTATGGTTTATCAGTTGCCTTCAGTAGATGTGAAGCTGCTAAAATGTATCAGTCCTCACCAACTTCCAACTTCACAGTATGTTCAAAAATTAAAATGTTGAACTACACACTGGAAAGTATAGTCTATTTACAGAACTGGTGTTCCTCCCAAGGCATGAAGATTGGTACCAACAACAATCAGAAAATGACGGCTTTGTGGTCAGTGTTCCATTGTATTTAAAGCTGCCTGGAGTGATTCACAATCATGAGTGCCTACCTCAGAGTAGGTTTTCAAAAAACAGGGAAGATGCTCCAAACTGGATATGTTCTAGAATTAGATTTCATCAGCAAGAAATTTGAATTCTTGGATCACTGTTAAGTCTTTGCATAGAGTCAAGGACTGTCTCCTTAGGCTCTTCAGTCTATCTTGCCACTCAAGCAAACTGGACTTAGTG
Source organism: Pelusios castaneus (assembly GCA_007922175.1). Lineage (NCBI taxonomy): Eukaryota > Metazoa > Chordata > Testudines > Pelomedusidae > Pelusios > Pelusios castaneus. The sequence goes on along the minus strand of ML685870.1, from coordinate 1,929,164 downwards.
ATAAAAGGTCACTTGCACAAAAATAAAATGAAATAATAATCATCACAAAATTTACATTGTTCCCTGTCTCAAGAGACAAGTCACTTACCTCAAGTTAATTTGCACCTTAGATTTCACACCAAAAACAAAGCCTGCAGTCAATCCTATACTAAACTAAGGATTTATTAACTAGGAAAAAAGTTATTTACAGGTTAAAGCAGGAAACATATATGCACAAATGACTTTGGTCTATGGTTCCAAAAGGTAATAGATAAAATTGACACTGGGGGGTTTCTGCTTTTCCTTTCTTTGCTTCAGCCCTTGTAAGAGTCCAAAGAGCAAGAAGATGAAAAATCTTAATGTTAACCCCTTTTAATTCCCTCATCCAGCATTCCAACCAATGGGACAAGATTTTCTGCGCATATTTCTCTAGGGATGGATGGGACAATCAACAAAGCTTTTGTCTTACAATGACCCATTTAATTTTGATAGCCCTCCTAGATGGTCAGGGAGAACAACTATTCCCATCTGAGTTGACCAGCTGAGAGTAGGCATTTTTACAATTATAAAACAAACATTTTTACCTTATAGCATGGAATCCAGGCATTACAAGTAAGATTAATTCATGCATTTTATACAGTCAAAACATTAAAGACCTAGCCAGAACAATATCAACGTTAGGTGAACTGGTCTGGTTTCTTGATATGAATATCAGTGCTCAGCTGATGCCTACAGACTTGGCAAGAGCTGGCACCTGGTTTACCAGCACCACACTAGTGTAAGACATCAACCAACACATTAGTTTATAGTGGTGCTGTAGTCATGTTGGTCACAGGATATTAAAGAGACAAATTTGGTGAGGTAATATCTTTTTTTGAACCAACTTCTGTTGGTAAAATTGGCAAGCTTTTGAGCTACACATAGCTCTTCAGGTCTGGAAAGAATACTCAGTGTGTGTCAGCTAAATATAAGGTGGAACAGATTGTTTAGCATAAGCAGTTCACACACATAGTCAAAGACTGTAATGGGGTGGGGCTTACCTCTTGTGAGCACCCTTTGTCCAAGGGCATGTGCCTGCATTTTCTCTGACTTGTGGTGGAGTTTTCAATAACTGTCCTCCAGCTCAGTCTCTCACACACTCTGAATGTGAGGTAAAATTAAACCCCTTCTGGGATATACAGTCTGACTGGGGCCTGTCTCAGTACCTGTTGATTTGTCCCTGTTTTCCTGTAGCCATTCCTGGACTCAAACCCTGCTGGACTGTTGAAGGTCCTATCCCACTAACCCTTGACTCTCAAATAATCCCAGCCCTGGTGAGAGGCCTCTAAAGAGGTCTGTTACCCTTCCAGAAGTATGTTCTATTCAATGTCCAGGCCACTTCAACAGTGGCTGGTGAGGGGGATCAAAGCCCACCATTACTCCAGATCGCAGCCCAAGGACCCTATAGAAAGCAACCATCCTCTGTCCTTTTAATTAATCTATGTTGCTGGTGTTATAATTCCATGGGCCATTTCCCCATGGCCCCAACTCATTCTTCACCCTTACCTTATGGCCTTGTTCTGAAGCCTGGCAGCCAGCCTGGAATGCTTTTGCACTCCCCTGATCCCTGTTAGCAACTGCTCTGTCCAAGGTCTTGGAGATTGAGCAGCAGGCCACAAGCACTGTCCTTCACTCCTCTGACTCCAGACATCAACTGATCTCATGCTGGCCCAGCAGCTTTCCTTATACAAGCCTTCTGGGTCCTGATTGGCTGCTCCCTGCTGCTCGTCTGATGGGCTGTGTCTCATGCCACCATACTAGGCAGCTTGGAGGACTCTCTGCACTGCCCTCTTCTGGGGTGGGTAGTGGCAGAGCAGTGAGACCTCAAGTAGAGGACCTCAGAACCTGTCACCATGTCACAGAGGCCATTCAGGGTAAAGTGGAAGGTTTTCTTTTGAGGATGAGGACTAACTCACATATGGAGTGAGAGTTTTGTATAAAGTTTGCACATGGGTGATGGAGTGTCATTTGTCTTTTAAAAGATATTATTTCATTCCACCTTTTCTTTTTAATCAACACACTGAATGTTCGAAAGAAAGAAAGAAAGAAAGAAAGAAAGAAAGAAAGAAAGAAAGAA
>ML685870.1:1913149-1927059 GCA_007922175.1 Pelusios castaneus | reverse complement strand
GAAAGAAAGAAAGAAAGAAAGAAAGAAAGAAAGAAAGAAAGAAAGAAAGCACTTCTTCCTTATTTTACTCATTATCAGGTAGTAATATATCAAACACAGTGCAAACTCTGACAATCCACAGCATTACTCTAAAAACCTTTCTGAAGGTGATGTCATTGTGCTTGCCTTCTAAGTCTTAGCCCAAGGTCTGCATGGAACTTTGAAAGTGATGTTTGATGACTAAGGAATGTTCAGGTTTCTCAGATGTGACTCCAATCCCTTTTAATTTGTCTAGCCTTCTATAGTGAGAACACTATCTCATCCTACAGCGGAAACTAGAGTAGCATTTTCAGATGGATAATAGCAAAGACAACCTCTTTGGAGATGCTGTATTTAGTTCACCTCTATTTGTCTACATTATTGAATATTCTTGTCTAGTTATGGATATTTGAGCTGAGTATGTCGCATATGTAGCATTTCGGTATCCTTGCTGATGTCCACTGGTGCACATAAATATTAGAAAGACAGTTACTGCTCATATATTCAGTACTAGTTGCAACCGCGAAGCCCCATGTAAGGGAGATTTGTACTCTAAATAATTTCTAGGTATCTGTGAAGGTCACAATCTGAATCCTGGCTCCTTCCAAGGGGGCAGTAATCTGTATCTATCTTAAACACATTTTCCCCCTCTTAGTTTATCAGTGATAGTCATCATGTTAAGGGGGAGGAGCCAAAAATCTGCCTACTCATTGATCACCAGTGCAGAAGGGGTAATAGCAGTCTTGAGGACATTCGTCTCTTTCTCTCCTTCCCCCAACACTGCTACCTTGGGTGCAGATAATAGCCCAATCACCAGGGTAAGGGAGCTTTCACACCCTATGCGTGGCAGATTTGCAATCTACCCTTAGACTTGAGTATCACAATTATCTTGGCCCCATTAACAAAATTTTAAAACAAAACAGGCACCAGAAAGACCAGTCCCACCATTAGTAATGTACATTCTCCAATTGAAAACAATGCTTTTCCAGATTCTGATCTGACAATCAAAATTCACACATGGAACAGATATGTATTACACTAAAATGCTTTCAATGTCCATCTTAGGTGGATTGCAAAAAGCAATCATTCCAGAACCACCAGTACTCCTCTGGTGAAAATGTGGACTCTTGTTTCAGAAGTTCAGCTGAAGTATAATCTAAAAACTGTGTGTGTAATAGATGTGCTCTGAACGATAGGATAACTCTTTCTTGCAATGAGAGAGACTGCCTAAGCTTTTAGTCTTTTCATACAAATGAACTTGAATTGAAAACTCAATGTTCTTCAAATTTAAGAAGTTTGCTTATTTTGTCACTTTCACAAGCTTTTTCACTTCCACATTCTAGTCAAAATGAAAATTCAGAGGCCGTGGGAGAGGCTGCTCAAACAGGGTTTCCAGCCAGGATCAGAAACAGTAGTGTCATAAACCTCTCGAGAAAAACTGTTCCTATGAGATTTCCAGTCTAAATATTTAGCTTGAAGAGTTATTTGCATATGCATTGTTAAAAGATTTGCTGCTACTGGACTTAGCACTGTTCCCCTTTTAAAACTAATCAGAATTTTGCCATTGCATTCAGTGGGAGAAGGGAGAAGTCTCTCTCTGCATTTGTCAAACTGAAAACTGGCTAGATCAAGGCCTAACATCAGTTTCATGGCAGGCTGCAATAGGGACTCCATATGCAAAGCAATGGCAGGTTGTTACTTCAATTGGCATCTAGATGACATCTATTGTTGGCAGATGAATGTAATATGGGCACCTCCACACTTCATGCACAGTTGCTCTTATCAGGATACTAGTGTGGTCTCCTTGACAAATAAACTAGGCTTTTGTGTCCTTTATAACATTGTTCAGCTGGTTATAGCTAGCATGATGTGGAGAGCTATGTTTGAAAGCAATTATTCATATTGATTTTTCCAACCACTTTCAGAGACAGAGCAAAATTTGTCCTGCAAGTCTGCATCCAATATATGAAAGAGTTTAAGGTAGGGTGATTGCATGGAAAAAAAATAAAATGGAACCTGCAAAGCCCGTAATACTTCATTCGGGTTTTATTTATTTGGGGGGAGAGAATGGGCAGTTTTCCCTTAAGTAAGTGCTCTTCATAACATGCTTTGATTTTTGACCTGTAGCTGGGAGAGAACGCTGGAAGATCCAGTTATTAGTTACCATAAACATAGTGAAGGGAAGAAAGAGAAAATGTGGGCTGTTTAGCTCTTGTACAGAAAACACTTGGGAACATTTGGGAAATTAAATGTTATACCCATGCACAGACATTGAACTTTGCAACACAAAAAACCTCTAAAAATCCATTTGAATTCACTCTGGAGCAGAGGTGAAAAATTAAGCCTCACACCAGGCACCACTAGATGATGGAATCCCATGACCAAAGGGCTTTGCTTATAAGTGAATATGATGCATAGTTCAAGAAACTAACGAATTATTAATTGGATGCTTTGTGTAATGTACTTCTTCTTCTTTTTGCTGCATCTTCACAAGGTTTCATTTTTTGCTATACGTATTTCTGTATCTGACAACATAGAGCAAAGACCATAAAATAAAATTAATCTATCTCTCCACAGAAATATTTTTACAACTATTTCTTGCACTGAAAGCCATCTGCCTATCCTAGAACGCAGAATCTACCATCAAATTGGGATTTTTAAAATCATTTGCTTTGAAAGGACATGTATATTCAGAGGGGTAAGATGGAGTTTAACTTAGGCACAGCCACAGTGTAACATTCCTGTCCTGCTACTGAATGAGGGCAGTTAGAAAAGTGAAAAAACAGTGAATTTTCAAAGGGACCTAAGTGAGTGAGGTGCCCAACTCCCACTGAAAGTTGATACTTGTTGGGTAGATTTTTTTTCCCAAAGGTACAAATGATGTTTAAGTTCCTAACTCCCATTGACTTTCAATGGGAATTAAGTGCATAGTTTCCATTTGATGCTTGAAAATTATATCCTAGGTGCCTAGTTCCCTCAGCTCCTATTGTAAATATTTATTTTATTGGCAACCTTTGGGATACCCTCCTTTTCTGGTTACATACAGTGCTCTACATAATTGCTTACTACTTGGAGCAGTTAGTATAACTCCAAAGTGGATTATCTATTTCATTGGATTAGTGCCATTACATAAAATTCACATTATGTCATTATAAAAGCTAAAAATTAAATCTTAAATGGCAGATAGACAAAAGTTTAGTAAATGTAGATTTAAAATTCTGTAAAGGATGGCAAAGAATATTTGTTGTTTACAGTTTATGCATAGCTTCTAAAATAGATTCTATGATCTTATTAGACATATAAAGTCTTATCTCTTTCAGGTACACATGTAACTCCAACTGATGCTAATGAGGAGTATGTGTATACTTCAGCAGAATAAAGCTCATAATATAAAGGAGGAAAAACTTCAAAGAAAACTGCTGTGATAGATATTCTGTCAAAAGTTACCATATCCTTAAAGTAAATCTAAGCTGCAATCAAAATTACCAGCCACTTTAATTTTTATAAGTTGTTTATTTGAAGTCTAATACAATAAGTGCCAAGAACTGCATTTATGCAATGCACAAACATCACCCTATGTCAAAGTCAGATCATATTAGTGGGGGAATTACAAAGTACATGTTGTAAAATGTTTCGATCTGCATTGCATTGTGCCTACTGTATACTATTCATTGTTCTTAGGTTTCACTTTTTCTTCCTGAAACAAAATAGAATAATTTGCACCTATGGCAGAGTTCTCTAAACATATTTGCCATTATATAACATTTTTCACTGATTTTTTTTTTAAATGCAAATGTTGGTGAGTTAATTTTAATGTTTATGATTGCTTTTAGATGATGGAAAAATTTTACTTACTCCATCTGCAAATAAGAGTTAATACAGAGGAGAAAAGAATGAGGGTGTTATTTGACTTCCTTTTTCAAAATGAACCTAAAATAGACTACACAGGAGATGGAAAGAAACAAACCTTTAGATTCCCAGTGCATTTATAAGCCTCCTATTACGCTTCCAACTTTCATTTGTTGAACATATCGTGTGCAGGTATTTAGTGGCCAAAACAACTTAAAAGCCATCTGGCTGTTCAATAAGACAAAAGATGTGGAACCTAAGGCAATGAGATGGCAGTGTTCTATTCTTCCCATATAGAAGTGTGCCAGGTACATGGTTAGTGGGACTAGGAGTTCACACGTAGTAGCCAAATGTGGTCCCATTTTTAAGACAAACTAGACCTTGCTAAGCTCCAAAAGGGAAGCCATGTTAGTCTAGTTCAGCAAAACAAACAAGAAGTTCTGTGGCCTTGCTAGTGGTTTGAAGGAAAAGATGCCATCACCCAAAATTTTCATGAGAAAACTCCTTTTACATGGAGTTTTGTTCATTGGCTTGACTAGCTTTTGTGAGAATGTTTCACTACGCTTGAATTCTCTAACTCTTCCATTTGTATTGTCTTTGATGTTTGCACGTACTCAGCTGCTTGCTGGATCGGGGCCTGATTTACTCCAAACTATAAAAGGATTTTATTTAAAGTCAATACATCTGTGCTCGGTGGTACATTTTTAAGTTATTCCATTTGCAGCAAAAGGATCCAATTAATTCCAGTAGAACTGTTTTACAGATATTATATTTGCATATTGAGTATAATATAAAGCTGAATAGGGTTAATCAAAAGGGATTATGTACTATAACTGGATGCAAAAGAATTTTTTAAATAACTTCCTGTTTGATAACTTCCCAACTTTTAATTCTTATCTTGTTCCTATTTCATGATAACAAGATGTATCTGTCTTAATGTACAGTACTGGAGCGAGTATATTCAGGGCCAGGCTTCCAAATATAAGTAACAAAATAAGTTAATGTAAACAAATAGAAATGTTTTGGCCACTGGAAATATTATGTACTAAGTTGCCTTGGAACTAATTTTGAATACACTTGAGATGTATCTTGTTAAGATGAAGGTTGGTTCTGATTTATAGGATCACTACCGAGTGCCTTATTAAACTGTCACTCAGAGAGTACAAGAGTGGAAAACCCATTACTGATTTAATTAGGTCTATAGTACTTTTCAGCATCCTAGTGACAGTTCCTAGCATATGTGTGTTGTGTGTCTGTGTATTATATATACAGTATGATAACACTACCTGCAAGGTTGTACATAGGTGTGACATAGGGAAGAGAACATCAACCTTGTCCCCTTACAACATTATTTCAAAATATGGGAATAGCTTAGAGGATTGGATTTAAAAAAAAAAATAAAAATAAAGAGAGAAGACATGCTAGAATGCAAATTAATTCTGTTATTTTATTTCCTTCTCTTCACTTGCCCACGAGTTAGGCATTAGCTAATAGGTGGTAACAGAAGAGAGAGCTGAACAATGACTCTGCTATTATCTAGAATAAACAAATAAATTATCTAAAATAACCAAATAAATAACACCTTGAGACTTAGTCAAGTATGATAGCACTGCACCAAATACCCATGGATGTTCTTATATTCTACTTAATAGATGCATGGAATTTAAGAGTACAATCATCTAGTCTATTGTCTTGCTTAACACAGGCCATAGACTTTCATCCAGAAGTTCATGCATGGATCCCCCTAGTGGTAGTTAAGCTAAAGTATACCTTTTAGGAAGAAATCCAATTTTGACTTAAAAGTTTGTATAATGGAGGAACCACCTCTTCCCTTGCTAAATTGTTCTAATGATGAATTATCTTCTGGGTTAAACTTTTGCCCCTTGTCTCTAACCTCAAATGTATCTAGCTTCAACGCCCAGCTATTAGATGTTATTTATTTTTGTGCTTGGTTAAAAAACCTTCTATCAGAAATCTCCTCATGTATATACTTATAGACTATGATAAAGTCACCTCCTACCCTTGTTTTGGGTAAGTCAAGTAAAGCAACTTTCTTTCATTTTTCAGTATGTAGTATATTTCCCAGATGCCAACTCATTCTTCTACCTTTTTTCTGAACCCTTTTAAGTTTATTGACATCTTTTTTGAAACTCGTTCAGCTTTTGCCACAAGAGTTCCCAAGGCAGCTATACTTCTGCATCTGGGCATGCTCACTGGGCATCTGGAGGCTTAGTTCCCACATAACCCTTAGAATGATCCACAGAGTAAGAGATAATAGACTGTCAGATGCCTGTCTTGCATGTGGGCTCAATCTGATAGCTATGCTCATAGACCATCTGCTGGCTCAGGTCTCATTTAAAATTTGGCTAGAGGATCAGGTATTGGTGCCTACCACAAAACTTTTAGTTGAGTAGTTAGAGCATCCACTGAGAATGTGGGAGATGCCAATTTCAGTTCCTGTCGGGAAGAAAAGATTTGAACAGCATTTTCCCACCCTCTCCTTAGCTTAACCACTGAGCTATAGGATACTTTGGTGTAGGGGTTCCTCCTGTTGAAGCTGTTCCACTGTGGCTAAATAATCATCAGAGCAGGGGGCTTGGGCCTTAGGTCTCCCATTTCCCAAGTGAGTGTCCTAACCATTGAACCAACAGAGTCATTCTCACACTCTCTCTGACCCTGTACATATTTATCCACAGTGGAATAATTTCAACAGGAGGTGAGGGAAGCCCACTTCAGAATATTCAATAGTCCAGTGGTTAGAGCTTACTCATGAGATGGGTGAGTGCTCTGGTCACTGGGTCATTGGATTAAAAGTTTATAAGGGAAGTGCCCCCATATCCACCCCCTAGCTTTAGAATGGAGACCATTATAAAATCGGGAAATAGGTAGGTGATCACCTATCTTCCCTTGCTCTGTGGCTCACTCTAGGGTTTAGTGGTGAGATAGAGGCCCAGGTGCTTAGAATGAAGTGCTAGCATGCATACTCAGAGAAAGAAACTTCAGTGTTTAGGGATCTTTTATAGCACATAATTAGGTGTTGAGTGAGGTTAGATGACACCCAAGTAGGGGGGTTGTTAATTGCAGTGGCCACTAAAAATGGAAGCTGGGTCTTGGCCTTCAGGATCTGGTAACCAGCTGAGGCATGGCTCTCCTCCCTCCAGACTCCCTGTAGGGCAGATCCTCCAATCCTTCTGGCTCTTCTCCACCAGATAGGTCCCAGGGCTTTGAGGCCCATCTGGTCTGGATTGCCCTGACAGTCTGTACGTCTAGTGGTTAGTTCAACTCTACTGCTCTGCTCTATGCCTAGCTCCACTTCCAACCACCAAACACACCTCGCTGCCTGGCTGCATTAGAGAGTTTTTATCTGGTGCTCTAATTAGTGTCAGGTGCTCCAACTGACTTCAGGTGCTCTAATTGGCCCAAAGCAGCCCTACCCTAGTTACTCTGGGAACAGGGATTTACCAAGTCTGAGGCTAATATATCTACACTCCAGCACCATCCTGTAGCCCTCAAGTCTGACTCATACCTCTCAACTGTAATTTCTACTTCATGCATCTGATGTAGTGGGTTGGAACCCATAAAAGTGTATGCCTGAATAAATTTGTTAGTTTTTAGAATGCCACAGGACTCTCATTGATTTTACTGTTGAAAATGTAACCTAGAATTGGACACAGCTTTCCCATAATGGTGTTACAGGAATAGAGAAAAAAATACTGCTGTACTCCTTTTCAGTATCCTCCTCGTCATATATCCAAAAGTCTCTCGTTACCTTAGCACCACAGTGGGAGTTTTGTTCAACTAGCAGAAGATAAGATATTCAGACACCTACAAATGGGTTTGGTATAAAAACCTAGATAAGTAGGCAGGTAATTATTTGTGGATCTCTGCATATGTATGGATAACAATATATATATATATATATATATATATATATATATATATATATATAATGTGTGTGTGTGTGTGTGTGTGTGTGTATTCTTACATAAAACTGTACTTCCATCTGGTACCTGTGTATATTATAATCAAATAAGAACTTTCTTCAGAATCCATGAAAGTTGATCAAAAGATTCCTATAGACTTCAATAGAGTTTAGATCAGGCATTCATCAAACATAACTGGCTAGGGGGTGGACTATATGACCTAATATTTTATCTCTAACTTCTGTGACTCTGTAATGCTTTTGTCCCATTCTTCTTTTTCAACCTTTCATTCTTTCACATTTAATTGCATCATATTTTTTCTCGCATTTTAAAAAAATATATCATTAGGTAGAAATGGATATTATGCAGAGCTTTTTGATGGTTTTTAAAATCATGGATTGCTCAGAAGCAATAACAGAATCTGTCAGAATGAAGACTTCGCTCATGCATACAAATTCCTCTATCTTACAATGCTAAGAGAACAGTTGTATAAAAACAACAGAGGAGTGTTAACTTAAAAGAAGGAACAACAATTGGGAAAGATAAGAGTGATTGTTTCCCCCTTTAAGTTTTAAAATGACCTAATCCCATGCATTTGCTTTGGTTAAAAATATCCAAAATACATAATCAAATCCCAGTGATCAGTTTAGAAAAATACAGTTACTCATTGCTAACTAACAAACTAGCTAAACCAACTAGATCATTGACTAGATGGAGCTAATATTTTTCTCTCAATATAGAAATGTATTGGTGAGAGATCATCACTGTCACCATAAGGAATGTTTGATTGAATTGCTGTCAGGCAATGCCAGCTAGAATACAAAAGAGAAAGAAAAAAAGGAAATTCTCTAGTTTAGCTGCCACATGTTTATTGTCTGTTTTTCAAGACACATTTTATTTTAAAACAGGACAATTTTTCTCCTGTATCCCATATTTTATGAATACTACATGGAAAATAGAAAATAAAGAAATATTTATAATTTTGATAAGGAAACAGTTTAAAGCGTAGCCTTGACGCTGAATGGAAAAGCCAAATTCTCTTTTCACTTACAGCAGTGCAGTAGCAGTGAAGTCTGTCTAAGTGAAGATTTACACCTTCAACCACTCTCCCTTACTCTAGTGAATGAGGTGTAAGTGAAGTCAGTGTATAGCCCCAAATGTTTAAAAGTTAAAGCAGATTTATAAAGATGGTTTTAGGAGGGTTTCCTGGCTGAATTCAATCATGGAGCAATGTTTCAGTGGCAGTTATCATAGTATAGTGTAAGCAGCACTTGAGCAAATTAATCTCATACATTGACTCGCAGACTAGCTATTATCCTGTACATAGTCACACTCTCTCTAACAATCTTTCTGCGCTACTTCGGTTCCAAGTACAGTTTAACTAAGAAGGTGGGGGTGCATGCATCTTTGTTCTGCACTTTAAGCAGAAAACACAGAAACTCTTTTCAATCTAGATCTTTCTTCCTTGTGTCTTCTCTGGTTGCCAGCAGTACAAACCTCACAATACAAAGCAGACGAACAAAACACTAGTCTCTTATGCCAATGAATTTATTTTTGAGTGAGAGTTAGAAGGGTCTTAGATTCAAAGCAACCATCCTAGAAGGAAATCTTTGGTCTCTCAGCTGCCATAATTATTATTAGCTTCCACTTATTGGGTTTGCTCTTGTTAATATTATCACTTCGCACAGAACTAAAAAGCAGGCTTCACCACTTATCTACACATCTGAAAAATAGTAGGTTAAGACTGTAAGTTCTGGTATGCAATAAATTCTTTTTTCATCTTAAGAATCCACACCCTCTAGCTCTTTTGCCGTTCAGTTAATATAAATGTAGCTGATTCTGAAATTACCTTAGTTGGACTAATTACATGGATGTATGAAAATAGAGGGCTTGTAGATGCAGTTGTTGGATTTTTTATTTGGTTTTATAACAACATTTTCTGATCTCTGCACGTTATTTTCTCAGTAAATTGGGGAAGTGAACCTCTTGTTAAAATATTTCCTTTTATTAGTCTGATTTCAAACAATATCTTTCATCTCCTGTCTTTATTTCTTGGCAGTGAGCAGAACAAATTAGTTAATTCCATTAAGACTCATTAGAGAAACAATATAGAACACTAATCTGATCAATAATAAAAACTGAACTACTGAATCTCAAAGAGCACACAAACTAAAGATTTTTTTTTTAAAGGTACAGCTTTTCGCTTTGAATTTTGGTGTGTAAATTAAATAAACCAAAGCTAGACTTTAAGACCCAGATCCACAAATAGACCTAGGTGTTGCGACTTATTATTATTTAACTTATGCTCTCCTGCTGAATTTTGTTCATATTTTCAAGCTGATATTTTGGTCTTGTGGGGGAAGTTTTTTACTTATGTTTTCCATCTGGATACACAATTATTGCACTAATTCATAACCTAGAAGTGAGGGACAGATTCGCAGCTGCCATAAACCTGCAAGCTCAGATGAAATCAGTAGAGCTATCCTCATTTTACATCAGCTGAAGATCAGAAAATTAAAAAAAAAAAAAATACAGAGGATCTGTCTTTGCTTCAAAAGTAAATGGACACCGACAGTTTATTCTATCACTATCTGGCCTCTTGACTTTCTTTTATAGGTAAAGTGATCAAGATGGTAGGTGCAAAGCAATTACTGAGTAGATGCATTAAAAATATTCTATCTTCCAGTCTGGTTTCAGGTTTGCTAGGATACAGAGATGGGCTAACTTTTGTTAGCCTATGGGGGGACTAATGGTATTTCTTTAATATTAAAGAGACAGCTCATTATATTAATGCTGGACCTGTCTGCTTGAGATGGAGGCTTTTAAGCAGTGCAGCAGCTTCCTTGATTGGTTCCAGGTGACCCAATTAACCTGGACAAACTGTGGGTAGATTACCCAGGAATCACCAAATATTGCAAAAATCATGATAAAAAAATCACAAGAATTGGAAATGCTCATGTATAAAAGTACTTAGTGGTTACAATGGGATGTAATGGAGTGGTAGTGGGCATGAAAAGGAAGGGTGGTTTAATTATTAGAATGTTAACCTCACCAGCTTCTTTGCAATGGGAATAATAGAACTTTCCTACTCTACTAGGTATTGAGAAAATAAATATATTAAGAAATCTGTGGGCTACCCCTTTGGAACTTATCTTTACTGTTATGGTTGTCATGGCTATGGTGCAGCCACTGGCTAGTCTGCTTTATGCCAGAGTTTGTGTAGGCCCCTGAACAACCTAGAATAATAAGGGTACTAAAACCATCTTAGCCCCCACTTGGCCTATGTCGTCTTTGCTGGGCCTCATAAATGTACAGCACAGACTCCCAGTTTACATGTTACAGGCTTTTGTTCACAATTGATGTCAGAAAGGGAGTGATGGAGGTGTAAGATTCTTTTGGTTAAACCAGCCCAAACATATACCTTTCTCAATAAACAGGATATAACTTGCCTTTTCCATATGTAGTGTTTGCTATGTTTCTTTTCCTTTCACTCTCTCTTTTTTTTTTTTTGCCTCACAAAACCCAACAGGGGGTATGATGTTTCAGGAGTGTAATCTTGTGATCTTGTGCCAGAATCATAATATAAACATATGAAAGAGAGATGGACAAAGTAAATGAGGGGAAAAAGTCAGTTCTGAAAATGTGATGGTATGTTACTGATGAAAGTCTGAAAGACAGATGGTCAGACTGGAAAAGATGTGAGTGGAAACCATGCAGGACACAATGTGATTGAGTGCTGAGCAACAGCAGCTGAGCCATTATACTGATTACTGCAACTTCAGTTAGTTGACCAGAGCACACCTGACATGAGAATTGCGCTGAATGTATAGACTGAGATGGGCTGAAGAGAGTTGAAAGGCTAATTAACTAACTAGCCTAAAGGGTACAAAAGATACAAGAAGGAAGTGCTAAAGAGAGATGGGTGTGCAGGCAGCCACAGCTACAGAGACCTCTCCCCTCCTTGGCTCAGGAGGTGACAACTCCAACATACTGTTGATATCACGCTGCATAGTTTGTAAGGTGGTGGGAAAGAAAATTCTAAACAAGATGCATGAGGCATTTTACCAGAAGGTCTGATTCATCAGTGGGATAGTACGTAGGCAGGAGCAAGTCTGCCTTGCCACACATAAGTCAAATTCTTAGAAGAAGATGCAAAATATAGAAAGTGTGACAAAGAAATAAAGAAAAGACCAGGCAAGATAGAAATGTCTTGATTCATGAGAAGATTGCAAAAGTAGAAGCAGCACTGAGGAAACTTCAAATAGCTCTATCAAACAGTGAAAGATGACTCTGGAAGAACCAGATCATCACAGGTGATACCCATCAGTGATTCTCATGGATAGATATTGAAACGCATGAAGAACAAGCTAGATGATAGAAAGAACATTCCATATTAAATGGTCCATAGCCAACACTTATGATTATGCGGAGTTTCAAGATTAATGCCTGTTCTACAGTTAGAAATAGAGAGACCAATAACAAATTAAATTAAATCTAGAAAAGACCTCAAACAGGTCAATGCTCCTGGGATTAATTCAAGCAGATGTACTAAAGTTGGGAGGATAAATTGAGATTGAGCAGTTTAAACTCATGAAAGATCAGTGACAGAACAAGAGCCACTATCCTTGAAAGATGGTATAATGGTGGCATTGCAAAAAAAAAAAAAGAGGGATCTCACTCCGCATGATTTGTAGGGGTATTGTCACTGCTATCAATTCCAAGCAAAGTATTCAACCATTACGTTGAATAGAATGAAGTCAGCAGTGGATGAAATATTACAAGAAAAACAAGCTGGGTTCTGTTCAAGTAGCTCATGCTGCAATTATTTACTTGATCATCAAAAAAGTTGCAGCTTGGGAAACTCATCTTAATCAACTTTAAGAAAGGATTCAATAGCATCCACACAAAAATCCAATGGAATACTGCTAGAACCTATGGGATACCAAATGAGCTGATCAGCATACTAATGAGATTATATGATGGAAGTTGACGTGCCATAAAATTGGATATAAGTCTGGGTGAACAGTTGAGAATTGTGACTGGAGTTGCACCAATTCTCTTTGCATTAGTAATAGACTTGGTGAGGAGGTGGGCAACAAAAAGTATCATGGATGGTGTCAAATAGGTTAGCAGTGTTGAATTGCACAATCTTGACTTTGCTGATGACATTGCTTTATTAAGCATGACATGGAACAGAATGATTTCCCTTACATCACAGGTAGAAAGGGAAACTGCAAAAATTGGATTGAAAATAAATGCAGAGAAAGCCAAAGTTATGAAGGTAGGAAACTGGACAATAAATGCAAAGGTGGAAAAGGAATTGAACAGGTAAAAGATCAGTTGTCCTTGAAGTACAATGATATCTGACAATAAAGATTAGGAAAAGCAAACATCACTTCTGGAGTCCACCTAATCAAACAGAGGACTTCACACCAAACAAGAAATCACCTTATAACGTGAACTGAGCACTTTACTGTGTGGAGCTCGTGGAGCTCATGGAGCTATCTTGTCTTCATTATATTCACTGCATTGCTTTTATTATATCAAGTTTATCTATTCTTATATTCAGCAGTAATCCAAGGAAAGTAGAGGTCTATATCCTGTAAGACATTGGTTTGAGTAGTTAGCATAAGACTTGAGGCTTATGAACTTTGGCTCAGAAAAGCGGCCCAACAGTAACCCTTAAGATTTGAGGAATTGGAAATGGAGTGAGAGGGGGGATTTTGTCATAACACCACCAGCTTTGGGACAGTTTTGGAAAGACTATCCAACCACAAGTGTACCATCGCAATAAATTGACATCCATGATAATAAGTTGCAATCATAATATACTAACCTATAAAAAGAGGACACCTCAACATTAGTAAGATGAGGACAGACAAATAAGGAAGAGGGGAGAAATCCCTACTCAATATGCCAAAGGGGTAGCTGTGTTAGTCTATTGTAGAAAGACAACAGAGTCCTGTGGCACTATTAAAGACTAACAGATTTATTTATCGCATGAGCTTTCGTGGGAGAAAATCCCACTTCGTCAGACGCTTTGAAGATAGGAAAGTTACAGAGTGGGTGGAAATTAAATGCAGGGGAGTGTATGACATAGCATCAGGTCAGGCTGTAACA
>ML685870.1:1874687-1895310 GCA_007922175.1 Pelusios castaneus | reverse complement strand
GCACCAGCACCAGCACCAGCACCAGCACCAGCACCAGCACCAGCACCCTGGAGAGCTCCCAGTGTGGCCACCGGGAGCTGAGGAATCCAGAAAGGCAGCCAGAAGGGCAAAGGCTCTGGGGCAGTAGTCTGGAGGTGAGGAGGACTGGAGGGAGAGTGGCTGGACTCCGCACAGTGAGACCAGGGCTAGAGCAGCGGTCTGAGGGCTAGGAGCCGGGAACAGATGGTGGCTGGATCTGGACTGGTGAGAGACCAGGGGCTGGAACAGCAGTCTTAGGGCTGGGAGGCGAGAGCAGACGGCAGCTGGATCTAGACCGGTGAGAGGCGTGTGACTGGGGGCTGCGGGGAAGCGGCCCAGGGAGCCGATACCTGTGAAGTGGAGAAACTGGAGGGAGGCGGAAGGCCTCAGAGGAGTCGTTTAGGGTCTCTGGGCTGGGGCCTGGTGTAGAGGGCAGGCCCAGGTCCTTCCCCGCTCCCCAAGCATGCCAGGAACGGCATGGGTGGCAGGAGGGAAACAAGCTTGCTGGCCCTAGATGGTTTTAACATGTGGCTGGTGTGGAGTGAGCAGGACTATGACCATGGGGAAGTGGTTAGTGGACTAGGCCTGACCCACTGCTGCAAAGTGGACCAGGGGACCAAGCTGTACCCCGGAAGGGGTGGACTGAGGAACTCAGACGGAGGGCTGAGGTCCGAGCAGAGAACTCGGGGACTGAGTCTGATGTGTGCAAAGCAGAGCACGGACTATCAGCAGGGGAACCACTTGAGTAATTCCCTGTAACAGCGCCAGGAGGTGCCCTGCTGGTGAGCCCCGTACATGTGGACTGCTACAAACACCCATCTTAAACTAATCTGTGAAGAAATATCCCTGTTCTGCTTTGAATTCTCTTTAAGATTGACTTTTATCACACTACCTATCGGAAAATGCCAACCGGGGGTCTAGGTAGATGGCCAACAAGTATTTCCAATATTTATTCTATTAATATCTTATAGCTGATTTTTTTTAAAAAGTGATTTCACCTCACCTAGCTATGTATATAGCTAATCAACGTATTCATGTTTCCTATCACTATGGCTATGTCTCCACTTGTTAATTTAAGTCAACTTAGCATGTCTACACTCAAAAATTAAGTCGATTTAAAGGGGACCCTGCCAAATTGACTGAGTGTCCACACTGGACAACTAAGTCAACTTGTAGGGGCTAGGTGGACCTGGGACTGGTCCACGGTGGCAGGGGGGCACCCCTTGCCAAGTTCCAGGGGGCAGTGGGGGAGCCCTGAAGCCCTTTAAGTCAACTTAAAGTTGATTTAGGGCTAATCTGCATCTACAGTGGCTAAATCAACTTAATAAAGTCGACTTAGCCAGTAAAGTTGACTTTAAAAAAGGTTTTATAAAGTTGACTTTAATTTTCCTTAAGGAAAATTAAGCTACTGCTTAAGTCGACTTAATTTAATCTGCATCTACATTTTCCTTAAGTCGACTTAAGCAAGCTTAAATCAACTTAATTTGTAAGTGTAGATGCACCCTATGAGCCTTGTCCTCCCTTCCATTTGTTTGTTACAACTAGTTGCTATGTCTTGCCTTCATCTAGTTTGTAAACTCTTTCAGGCAGGCACTGTTTTTTTTTATTATACATTTACACAGTATATCCTGATTGGGACTGCAGGGCACTGCTGCAATAGAAATTGTAACATCTACACATATCAAGGACTTCTGAAAAATCTCTACTTCTCATCCTTTACAGACAATTTGAGATAGTGATCTAGGGTTGTGGCAGATGACAAGAAGGTTAACAAACTTTCAGCACTTTTGTTTCAACAGACTTCAGCCTAAACTAGAATATAGCCTTATTCTAGTGCTGGTAGTCTGCTAGATTATATTGGGGTCACACCTCTCAAATCTACCACCACTGCCTTTCTATTTTGTTTATTGGTGGAAAAAACTGAACACACACTATATATGTTCTCAAAAACACATAGTAGGTTATAACTATAATACATTAAGCATTTTTTAATCAGACACTTTATTCATTGTATTACTGAAGTCTAAGGAACATACAATGCAGAATTAAAAAACAAAACCCACACACAACTCCTTGCAAAAAATAGGAGCCTATCTTGATAGTTCACTTCTTCCTTATCCCTTAAGACACAGCAAAACAGTAGAGATAGATTACTGTAATTCACCTGGACAGCTGGTAATTCTGTTCTATGATACCTTTTATTGATTTGTCCAGAAGCTGGCAAGCCAAAATAATTGAGGCATTCAACAGACAGCCTACATATCAAGGCTATTTGGTAACACCAATGGAGAATTTCATTATCATTTATTACTCAGGAAATAAATTACATGTGGATTCTATGTCACCTGTGTACTTTTAGTTTTAATATTTAGAAACAAATTTAGCAAGTTTTCACACATTTTTGTCTTTTTGTAACAGTACAGGATGATAGCTGAAGTCAAATTCAGAGCAGATCACATTACAAAGGCTATGTCTACACTACAGGCTGTTAAGTCAACTTAACAAGATCAACTTTAGGTCAACTTAACGGAGTGTCTACACTTAAAGTCGACTCAAGTCAATTTAAAAGAGTCTGTAGTATAGACATACCTGTTCACGTTGGCTTTAAGTCAACTTAATGAGGTCAACTTTAGCCTTAAGTCGACCTTCAGAGATGGTGTTATTAAGTCGATTTAAGGAAGCGCTTAAGTTGACTTAATAAGCACCCAGTGTGGACATGCATTCTGTAGGTCTACTTAAGCATTGTTAAGTTCACCTAAGGTGCAAGTGTAGACTAACCCAAAGACAAGAAGTATGATCACATGCTACTGCTTTGTATCAATCTCATGTTAAGAATTAAAGAGGAAGTTTAAATGTTATTACCCCTTTTGACTTATGTGGGGCTCTGCAGTTTGGTTCCAGTAGAAGGAAAAATGGATATCAGGTTTTTATCTACAAAGAATGTTTGAAGTCCTGTTCTGAACACGAGAGGAATCAAGCAGGTGGGGGGGATTCTTTGCTAATATCTACAAGTCCCTTTCAGCCAGCGCTCCTCCCAAAATCCCTCTCTAGGTGTTTCTTAGAACCACAGTAAGCCTGGCAGCATGAACAAACATTCTAGTTTCTTTATGGTGTTTCTTTTCCTTTATATCTCTCTCACACATTCTTCCACTTCAAAAAATATGCAACCAAGGCCTTCTCCCAGAATTGAAGAATGAATGGCCTCACACATGCCTTTGTTTTGAGTGGTGACATGGTCCAGTGATTGGGGTGGAGGCTACTATTATTTCATAAAGAAGCATAGGTATATCTTACAGGAATTACCCCCACCAGAGCTCATTCACCCAGTTCCAAGACCTAACGCTCTCTTTCTCTTCCTGTGGACTTCCCATTCCCCTGCTGATTTGTATGTGAAATGGGGTACCATTGTTTTGATTCCACAATACTACCTTCCTACCTGTTTTCTCCCTACGTTTGGTCACAAACTTTAAAACTCACTATCAGTAAATATTCCTAATTCCTTATGTAGGGTAAATGCATACATCTTTCTGGTTTGGGTCAGGGACTTGCTTAAGAATTGCTTGTAATTAATTAAGTCTGTTAATCCAATTTCAGCTTCAATGGTTTCCTTCATTCATAATTAGTTAATCAAGATTATTAGATTCCATTTTGTACATAGAGTATTTTATCATTTATGCAGCAATGATACTAGAAAATTACATTAGATGCTTTAGCATATTTGGAAGTATTTTAACTACATGCATTCAAAATTATCTCACTTCTCAACATTTAAGAAATAAACAAGGGTTTAGGTAATTGTCAGCTACATGTGTTTTTCCTACAAGTTTTCCTGAATGAAGTTTTTTAAGTAAATTATCAAATTTATTTAAACTATGATATTTCTAGAATTCTTTGCATGGTCTTGATTTACTTAGAAGCCCACCTAGCAATATTGTTCTGATAACACAGCTCTACAGTTCTTTTAAAAAATCAGATCTTTTCCTAAAACATGTATTTTAGGAAATGCGAGTTAACTCACATTTCTACCCCACACCCCCACCCCACACACACACACGAGGGAGGTATCCTAATCTAGAAAAGACACTTTGGGTTAGTAAATACAATCTCATAAGTAAGGATGTCTATATTCCTGACATTTGGCTTGTCTTTGTGTGGCAGAAACCTCCTGTGGTTTCTTTAAGTAGCCTAAACATTTTACTACTATAATGAAATAAAATATGAACAAGTTGTTATACTTACAAGCATCCTGGTCACAATTAATCTTAATATTTCATAAAGGCTCACAAGTTTGCAACTGCCTCAAAATGACCACAACTTTATTAAATTAATACATTTTTTCCTTAGTATTGCAGTCTTTTCACCACAAGATACTTATATGCATATTTGTTTCCAAGATTGTGCCATAAGTATGTCTAAGGCATCTAAAGTGACTATAAACTGGCATACTGTACATGTTGTGGGGGAGAGGGATGAAACAGGAAGAAGAAAGTATGGCACAAATCAATGCAGACCGCCTCTTGGCTTCTTTATCCTTCTGTAAGTTCACACCTGACTATGGTCTTCAAACTTTCATTCCCCCTACACTAGCCAATTAACTTGTTGCCTTCTACTTGTCTCTTCCAGTTAACTGGATTGAAGCATGTTCTGAAAAAAGAAATATTTGTTTCATGCTAAAGAAAAAGGGTATTGGAAACAAAGTTGTTAATGACATTCATACATTTACAAGAGCCTCTATTTATTCATAAGTTGTGGTTTGCTAATGCCAAATACAAAAATTGCTTTTAGGTTTTTTCAGTTTGTCTAATTTATGCCATGAAACAGGCATAATTGGCAAAGATTCTACCACTTGATTCTAAAGTCTAAGTGAAATATAGTATGCTAGAACCAGTCCCAGTTCCCCCAGCTACTTTATATTTGTACAGAAAATTAAGAACATTCTGACAATAGGCACGTGCATCAAATTAACCCTTCCCAGGGCAATTAATAATTACTGCATTAACCCTTTAAATTGCTTCACATCTGGCTCTAATCTACAGATCAATTTTTCTACTATGAAAACATGGAGATATTTTACAACCACTTTCCCACTGATTTTGTATAGGAGTAAATGAATACATAAGACAGATAAGAATTAGGTCTAGGGTGATGCTACATATCCTCAGCATTTGGTGGATCAGCCCTTTGTTAAATGCAAAACAATTGCACGTCTGCAGAACCAAGATTTTTAAACACTTATGACTGAATTTTCTTCCTTTTTGCTCCACTCCCCTCACAAGTAGTAGAAGGACCCATTCCTTAGTGAGTACTGGCCAACATTACCATTTCTAACTGCAAAGGCCAGCAGTTCCTATAGATGCAAGCAAATCAGCGTCTTAAAGTTTATTTCATAAAAGGAGATGTATATGTTTTTCCCGCTGTACTGTGGCAAACAGTGCATACTTGGCACTGTG
Source organism: Pelusios castaneus (assembly GCA_007922175.1). Classification (NCBI taxonomy): domain Eukaryota; kingdom Metazoa; phylum Chordata; order Testudines; family Pelomedusidae; genus Pelusios; species Pelusios castaneus. The sequence continues at coordinate 1,889,842 of ML685870.1, read as the reverse complement.
GATCCTGCACTTCTTACCCTGGTCATCAACTGAGGCAGGGCTTTTCCCCTTCCAGACCCCCAGTAGGGCAGTTACTCAGTCTCACTTGCCCTAGGGGTTAGACTCTCTGACCCACTGGGCCAGGGCCCTAAGGACCATCTGGGCAAGCTTGCTTGGACTGTCTGCACCTTTCAGGTGCTACCCCAGCAATAGCTACAAGTCAGCTTGGTCTGGCTCAGCTCTACTCCATTCTGCTATGTTCTCCTCTGCTCCCAACACAAACTCTGCCTCTAGCTCCATCTCCAAACACCACACCCAAATTCCTCACTCCCCAGCTGCAGCAAAGGCTTTTTTTATCTGGTGTGGCTAATTACTCTAATTGGCCTCAGGTGACTTAATTGGCCTGAAGAAACCCTGGTTAAATTAACCCAGGGAACAAGGATTTACTAATCCTGGGGCTAATATATACACCCTCCACCACTCTCTTACAGGTTCTCTGCTCGGTGTCCCCCTCTGAATCCCTCCTTTTGACCCTTTGACCTTCACACCTGGTTCCTGTTATTTCATTTGTTGTCCCCCGTAATTATTTGAAAACTGGGTCCAGTGCCTCCTCCCCTTAGGCTGGGGGAGGGGCTTTAGTAGTGGGCGGGCTGATGCCCGCCCACCTCCCCGGTTCTTCAATAGGACCACTCTCTTACAGCCATCAGGTCTGACCCTGTCACAGTAGTCTTCAACAAAAGGCCAATGGAACAGGCACTGAAAAAAATGGAAATCATGAAGGGCTTTCTGCTACCTCAGAATGGTGGAGCAAGCTGCTGAATTACTTCCAGAAGATGACATGGATGTTTTCTAAAGGAGCCCAGAACTATGATAATCACCTTCTTACCCACAGTGTGGAAAAATTGTGTGTGCTTACGTAGGTGTCAGCTCCTTGACTCCATCAGCATGTTAGCCCCCCGGACAATCTCCTGTGAGCTGTGCCATCCCTTATTTTTGCTTTGCAGATTAACAGTAGGTTCCTACAAGGTTCCAAACCTCTTAGAAGCATTTTAAATTGAAGAATTTAAAAGATGGTGAGCAAGGATAAGAGAAACAAAAGGTTTACACATAAAATCAAAACGTGCTTTCTGGAGACAAAATTTAACTTTAACAGGCTAACAATCTGTCTAAAATAGTCTTATTTCATCCAGATGTCCTTGACAGTTTTCCTAACTAATGCTGCATTTTCATGACTGCAGACATGTTGCTCATTCACTTCCTTGGGTGTGTAGGATAAAGGGGTGGCTTTTTTTCTTCTCCTTATATAGTTTAGACAGGGTTGCACCACTCATGGCCACACGGGCACACCCTCCTGCGTGTTTCTTGGGGATTAGTTCATGATGGCACCTGTTTGTGACCTGAGCTCCATCACTCTGCAGGGTCCTCCTCACTGTTATCAGAATATTATGTTTTGGAAAATAAACTTCAAGATCTTATGTGGGGGATAAGGCACTACACCCCATTTATTGTAAATACAAAGAACTTCACCAAAAAGAAAAGAGACGGTTGCTTAATTACCTACTGCAGTGTCCTTATTCACTCTCACACACTCACACACAAACTTCTGCAAGAGGGAGATAGTTACCAGCCTCAATGTTGCTCAAGTCAGACTACTGGACAGGCAGCTGAACTCGAGGATGGAGCAGGGGTCCAGTCGGTTGTGACACGATGCTCCTTGGAGTTTGCAGAACGAACCCAAAGTCCCAAATTTTCTTCACCCTTTTTAAAGGGCCAAACCACAAAGTCAATCAATGTGTCATGTCATTCCAATCTTTGTTGTTATACATCTTTTACAAAATAATGAACATGTCTGTCTTGTCCGACTCCTGTTGTAAACTTTATCCTTGATAGGTGCCATCTCCTTAGAGCATTACTCTTTTTACACATTCTTTGGCCATCTGGATCCTCCTTATCACAAGTCCGGTACTTCTCACCTCTATGAACCATTCATGCATACCATTCCAATCACTCTTCTCGATCACCCTTTCTAAAATTTAAGACTATCAATCTATTACTACTTTACTTCTTAAAAAGAAAACTTAATCACAGCAAACTTCTATGGGAGTGTTACATAATCATAATAACATCTTGTTACCATCTTTGGAGTCTGTGTCTCTGTTTGAATCATTGTCTTACCACTCGCATTCAGTTTCTTTCTTTGTTTCTTACCATAACACTGTAACATTATCTGTTTGTGGGCGTTTGGTGTCTCAGTGTGTTGCATTGCTCAGGGTCACAGGATGTCTCTTTAGTTAATCTAATGATTGCTAGTGGAATGTTTCTTCCAAGGTTGCAAAGGGGTTACACACTTGCTCATATTTAAGTTCTATATTTTATTTGGGGCCTAGTGGGGCCTATATTGCCACCATTTGATCCCGCCACATCATCATCTTCTGGCCTTAGCCCTCCAGCCAAGCCACATTCCATGTATTCCCCCCTTCTGGGAACTGCCCCTAATCCCTGAAGCCAACCACTGCTTCACTGTTGACTGGAGGAAGGACCTGGGCCAACCCTTTCCTCTGGGCCCCTGGGTGCAGCCCGGTTTCACTGACTAATCCTTCAACTCCCCATGGTCTTCCCTTGGCCATTTTGACACAGCTCCAGTACATCCTAAGCCTGTGGTTCTCAACCACTGTGTCAGGACACATTACTGTATTGCCACACAGTGGTAAGTATGTGGCAGAGAGCCAGGGAGATGGCTGGATTTGGCCTGGGGGGTGGGTGGGCTGGTGTGTTCCTGGAGGGTCGTGATATGCCACTGAGTGTGTTGCAACTTGCAAAAGGTTGAGAAGCACTGTCTTAGGCCAGTGGTTGGCAACCTGTGGCATGCATGCCAAAAGTGGCATGTGTGCCGATTTCTAGTGGCATGTGACACTGTCTCCTGCTGCTGATACTGCCAGATCTGCCACCAGAAGGGAGGATGCAGACCACCCCTGCCACCAACACCCTGCCCTGGCTGGCTGAGAGTGCTGCCAAAACAAGGGCTGCACTGTGCCCCTGTCACCGATAATGTCACCAGTACTGGGAGAGGAACAGGTAGGAGATTAGGAATGACCCATAGGTTGCTGAGCCCTGTCCTAGGCCACTTTATCAAAGCCTGAGCTCACTCAGAGCTCCCAGCAGTCAGCCTCTGCTCTGTCCATGGTACTGCCTTCCTTCTGTTAGTGGGGCAGCCCGTCTTCTCTCCTCAAGCACCTATGAGGAACTATAAATGTGCTGACTAGCAGCTCTTTTTTATTCAAAGCTCCTGGGTGCTGATTGGCCCTTCACTGCTGCTGCCCTTTGGCTGCAGCTCCTAGTCCCTTTTAACCCCATCCTGACCAGTATGGGGCAGGTGCCCTATCACAATCTCCCAAAGTTAATTGTCCTCAGAGCCAGGATTCCCCCCTCCCCCAGGGGTTTATTCTTTGGTGTACCAACCCAGTTGACTTTGTATGTAAATAGGGATTCCAATGTTTTGGTTTCCTATGTTTAATTTACACATGAATTGAGACATGACAAATATGTAGCATTTTTCAGGCAGGAACTTATTTGTCAATTCTGCATTGAAGTCAGACTTTTAATAACTTTTTAATACACACACTTGCATTTCACAGAAGTACTAATGACCTGTGTGAAGATTTCACATGACATTCTTTATGGACAAGCACCATGAAAGTCATGTGTTCTAGCTGTAGTGAGCTTTTCACACCTGTTAGGAGTTGCTGTCACAGAACAGTGAACCTTTTGCCAGCAGACATTCAGTAGTTTGTAAAGGCACGAAACCAAGTGGATTGTGGGCCCACCAATTAGTCAAATGGTTAGACCAGTGTTTTTCAACCTTTAGAGATTTTTTTTTTAAAACAGGGGCTAATCACCCCCATCTGTGGGGAAGTCCAGCAGGAAATGAAAAGGAAGGAAATACGACATTCTCATTGAAAGAGATTTTTCATAAACTATTCCATGGGGTAGAGGGATGGGCACAGGTGTCTTTTTTGCACAGAGCAGACTTCAGCTCCTGTTGGTATCAGTAACAAGTGGAGGTACTAGATACTGACCCATCCTGTAAGTAGAATATTAATTATATCTGGTTGCAATTTTTCAGCCTTTGAAATGTTGAAAGTGTTTGTCAAAAATATTGAAATTGAACAAAAAAGGGTCAAATGTACTTGTCTCCCGGACTTTTCAGTTAGCCAGAGAGGCAAGTGGCATTATCAACATTTTGATGGAGGAGAGAAGCCATCTATCAGCTATAGTACCAGCCCTTGTAACCCTGATCCAAGTCAGATGTCTTGCACTACATGTAGTAATTTACACCAGAGCAAAGTGAGCACAAACTTTGTGTAAAATGCTGCCAATTTTTCTCCTTCAAACTTGCTTTTGCTGTGATGCCTTAAAAAAATGTAAGAAGCACCTTGTGTGCAGAGATCACTCCCTCTTATGCTAACCAATCTTGTCTCATTGCCTTTCTTGTCTATCCTTGTTTGCATATTTCCACCTCCTCTTATTACTTGTGTTAGCTCCTGGGAGCAGGGACCATCTTTCTGTTGCTTGTACAGCATTCAGCACAATGAGATTCTGGTTTGTTATTAGGTCTCCTAATCCCTACTCCAATATTAATAAGAAACTTTGAATTGCTGGGACTACATAAATTGCAGAAAATGAAAAAAATCAGGCCCCAGATTTCTTCTGAGCACTCTTGTATGTAATCCCTTTGATACAGTGGCCATATCCACTGCAAGTCTACAGAATCCATATATATTTCTCCCCAGCCTCATTCTTGTGTCTCAGCTAACTGTTTATCAAGAATAACTCAGAAGGCAGTAACTGCACAGTCTTGTTTTTCAGCTAGCCCACTCAACCATTTTAGACCTGTCAACCCTTAACCTTTCCCAAGACCCACTCTGAATGTAATAAGAGTGGAACTGGAGAAAGAAAGTCAAGTGTCAGGAGCACTTAGTTTAGTGTGGCACCAGGAGCACAGGAACGAAAGCTAGCTACACATCATACTTAATAAACATCTATTTTCTACAATTCTGCTTGCCTATAACATCAATTACAGATAATGAAATACTGAGTACTTCCGGTGTCTTGATCCAGAAATCACTCAGATTTCACAATACAACCTCACCCTTGATCATCACTTTTCATTATCTCAAGCATGATAATAGAGAGTAGAATACCACATTTTAACTTGAGTGCCAATGAAAATCAAATTTATGAAAAACTTAGAAAAGAAAAAATACCAAAGAATTGTGGAAGATCTTAAATTAATAATAAAAACCTTAATAATTTTGAAGATGTTTGACAATTTTTATCTTCTTCAGAAGGGTTTACAAACACTATTCCCCAGCCAGCTCCAGGAGATGTGTCTGAAGTGCAGCATTCCTTCTATGCAGGCAGCAATAGGGACCGCATAGAAGGCACCTATCCTGTCTGTTTCCCCCCTTGTAGAGTTTTACATACATGTGAGAACCTGTGGCTTCCCAGCTGTAGCAAGGAAGAGAATGTGGCCTTTTATTTTTCACTAGTGCTATCTCAGAATACGCTCCTCTTGCCCCCGGCCCCCCCCCCAATAAAATAAAAATAAAAGTAAAATAATTCCTGCTTATCTTCATGCTTGTGTTTCAGTGGTGGTGAAACATCTGTATGTTCAAGTGTTTAGTGGTAGAGTTTCAAGGGAAAAATCTGTGGAAGTAATACAAACACACACCCTTCTATATTGCTTTAAACAGTGCAATCTATCTAACCAACAGTAGATATATGGTTGTGATGTGATTGCCCACATACCTCCAAGATTAATTTAATATTGCACCCTGAAGAATTATCCTTCACTTTCTTCAGTTGACAAACACCCTCCATTGTTAGTATAGAGGAATGTTTTATCTGTTACAGTTGACTACATAGTTTATGTTCACGAGCAAGTTAGTCTCAATTTTATTGAAACCATTTATTTCTTTTCCAAGACATAAAACTCTATAGGCAGAATGGCTGACTGAGGCTTATAATATTTTTCAGAACTGCAGTGAACCTGACTGAGAGAAGTAAACATTAATTTCATAAGTAACAAATTATAGCTGATACCTACCTATAGAAGAAACTTTGTCTTTATATGAATAAAAGACATTATCTCCAGTGGGAAGTTTTTATCTGAGTGACGACTACAGTGGTAAATGCCAAAGTCATAATGAATGACAAGCACCCTTATGCAAAGGGCATAAATAGTATTCAGGCCTTGAGCCAGATCTCTGCACCAGAATGTGTACTGGCTGTTGAAGTGCTATGATTGTATGTGCTATGTAAAGTTCTGTCTGTTACAAATGCTCTTTACATTGAACAAAATATGGATAAAATCTTAGAAATGTGTCATATTTATGTAAACTAGTGGATACATTTTCCAGCCAGAGTAATCGAAAGAAAGTTCAAACTCTTATTCAATTCCATATACCCTTCTTTGGGGCCAGTTTTATTATTAACAAAACAAGGAAAAGTCTCAGGACAAAAATGCCAAATCACAGAGGAGTGTCCCAGTTCCTGGAAGCGTGGAAGGGAGAAGGAACTTTCTTCACTCTAGATATTTCTTCCTGATTATTGCCTAGGCCTTCTGGTAGGTTCCAGAGGAGGGACTGCACATACTATCTTTCTTCAACCCTCCTCTTCAGAGACTGAAGTAGGAGACTTCCTTTATAAAGTCAAGTGCCAAAGGGGTAGCCATGTTAGTCTTTAAAAGTGCCACAGGACTCTGTTGTTTTTCTGCAATAGAGTAACAGATTTATTTATCACATGAGCTTTCATGGGATTTTCTCTTGGCCCAAAGGGCTGAGGGGCAGCCACTCCTTCCTTCCAGTCCGGTCCTTCACCCAAGTGGGCCAGGCCCCAGTGGTGCTCTGCTACCTGGAGCTGTGCCACTCCCTCCCCCAAACAGGGCTTCATGGTGGATGCTCCCTCCTTCCAGGCTTCCTCCTCTCCCACATGGACCCAGCGGTGCCCTGGACAGTATTGGCACAAGCAGTAATGGAAGATTGCCTGGTCCTTTCATGACCAGTGAAAGAGGGGTTGGGAGGTTGAGGAGCTGGATCAGCATGGCAATGGCCTGCTTTGCACCAGCTCTCTCCAGGGTACTGTTGGGCACATGGGAGAAGGGAGGCCACCAGAGAATGTTAGCGGGGGCTGTTCCCCAAAGGGGGCCCAACCAGTTCCCCCTCCAGATATGTGACTGCTGCAGAATGAGGGATTGGAAGAACAAGAAATTGGCCCACAGACATCCCTCCCACCACCAAACCACCAGGCCAGGGTCTCATGTGGTGTATGGGAGAGGAGTTGGGGAGAAGACTTGCACCCCCACCCAAAAGGTAACCAACCTCTGATCTAGTCTGACCTCTGCACATTGCAGGCCACAGAACCTCAAACACCTAGTCACGTAATAGACTCATAACCTCTGGCTGAGTTACTGAAGTCCTCAAAATACAATTTATAAAGACTTTAAGTTACAGAGAATCCATCATTTGCATTAGTTTAAATCTGCAAGTGACCCATAACCCAGGCTGCAGAGGGAAGCAAAATGTAACTGTCTTAACTGATCAAATGACTTCTGTAACATTATCATACAACTTTTAATCTCAAAGGGCTGCAAATTATACAGCTAACAGATTTAGGTTTAGAGATTTAGATCAGCTTTTAAACCAGAGGGGAAATATCCACTTTAACTTTTTCCCTGTATCTTTTGAAAGATTAATTTTGAAATAAAATATTGTGGCTTTCTGAAAGCCAGGGGGGATTTATTGCCAGTGTAATAGTACTTATGAATCTGAGTGCTCAAAGTAATACTGAATAAAAGTAATACTGAATACATTCAAAGAATCCTTTTTGTGATGCCATAAAAATCTTGTTTAATTGAACATAAAGGTTCAGTAATGAGGATAATAGTCATTACTCTTATCTGTTTTGTTCTATGCCTATGTAAGAGTATTGGCATGGCTAATAGCTCTTACAGAGAACAGCATTCATAAAAAGCTGGAAAAGAACTGTCATTATCCATTTACCTTGGTGTTTTGTAGTAGTAAAAATGTCTTTTACAGTGTTTCATTAACAAGGAGAAACAATAATAGCAGCAGCACTGTCTTCATAATATTAAATTATTTCTTTATTTAAGACAATATATTAGATCCATTTTCTGCTTGGAAAAGTCTGTGGTTACATAAGAAATTAGCTTGGGGGATTTGCCACTAGATAGTGGTTAGGAACTCAATGCCTATTAGGAGTAAACAAAAACACAATAGAAGATATTTTACAGTTAAGAAATTTAGGTATGTTTTAAGTAAGCTCCTTAGTGATTTGGAGCTCATTTATATTCTTTAAATGAGAATAGACAGGACTATAACTTTTAAATTCACCAGCACTCACCACATATAGAAATCAAAGGAGGTGAAAATTAAATATTTATGCCAGGTACAATGGATATGTAACATAAATGTACATAAAGTTTAGTTTATTCTCTATACCCTTGATAAGATGTTGAGCAATAAGGGTGCCTTACTTCTCATTATTCATTAAAAAGAATGAGTCACTAAAGATATCACTAAAAAGTTTCTTAGACTTCCAAAGCACCAACTGCAATTGTAATTGGACATCTTCTGTTGCAATCAGTTAAAGGTTCCTCATACTAGAAATACAAACATATCTGCTCTGCAGGGCAACAAATGTCTATAGAATGACGTGCACTTCTAGGCTATGTCTACACTTGTTAATTTAAGTTGACTTAGCATGTGTACACTCAAAAATTAAGTCGACTTAAAGGGGGACCCTGCCACACTGGATGCCTAAGTCAACTTGTAGGGGCTAGGTGGACCTGGGACAGGTCCACGGTGGCAGGGGGGGCACCCCTTGCCAAGTGCCAGGGGGCTCAGCATTTGCCCCATTGTACCTGGGTACAATGGGGGCTGAGCCGGACAGGGACACTGGCAGGGCATAGGAACAGGGTGTGCAGGGCTCTGTCCTGCCCTGTGGGGGGGGGGGCATGCCAGGCTCTGGCTGTGCCAGCCATCCTGGCAGGGAGGGCAGTGGGGGAGCCCTGAAGCCCTTTAAGTTGACTTACGGTCAACTTAGGGCTACTCTGCGTCCACACTGGCTAAGTCGACTTAATAAAGTCTACTTAGTCAGCAAAGTCGACTTAAAACGAGGTTTAATAAAGTCGACTTTAATTTTCCTTAAGTCGACTTAAGGAAAATGTAGTGTGGACGCAGATTACATTAAGTCGACTTAAGCAATGGGAAAGCTGGGAATGGATCAGACTGAAATCCTTGCTCTCTTCAAATAAAGGTAGGTTTATGATTGAGTTCAGTGGGGCCAGAATTTCCCCTCAGGTCTCCTGGCTGCTAGTCCTACCAATTGGATCACATCCATTCTGGCACACTGTTTTGGCTGATCCTCGTCAAGCTGGTAGAGTTAGGGTGCAATGTGGAAAGGAGTGTGGTTAATGATTATTGCTGCTAAGCTGATTTGTAGAATTTCCCCATTATAAAGATGACTCATTTGATTCTATGTGCTAGGTGTATGAGTGCTAGGATAAAATTAATATTGCAGTGATGATAATGTACAGGGTCCCACTTTAGTTATCAGAGAATCTTATTTCCATGGTCTTCCCAAAGAGGTTGATTGATAAATATGCCAAGTGTTGATTTCATGTTTTGTAACTGTTTTCTTTATACTAACACAGTAAGGAGGTGATCTGTATTTTGAAAAAACAAAAAACAAAACCAGATGTAGTTATATTGTATGATAATGCCTTCCATTCCATTATTTCTTAGGTTAATTTAAAAGAATAGCCATTAAAGTTATTCATATTTAAATCAGCAGATTCAAATAACTTTCTTCCAAGAATTTGACTAGAACTGGCTAAGGGGCTTAATGAACTGTTAATGTTGATTTTTTTCATTAATTCTTGGAACACCGGGAAGCTGAGAAAACTGGAAGAAAGCCAATGTTGTGTCAATATTTAAAAAAGGGTAAACAGGATGACTCTGGTAATTACAGATCTGTGAATCTGACATCAATCCTGCTCAAGATGACGGAGAGGAAAATATAAGTCTCAGTTCATAAAGAATTAAATGAGGGTAATATAACTAATGCAAATCAATAAGAATTTATGCAAAAGGGATCCTGTCAAATGACCTATTTTTTATGGTTTTAGAAGTTTGGTTGATAACAATAATAGTGCTGATGTAATCTATATAAACTTTTTTTATGTAATATATGTAAGACTTCTATAAGGCATTTTACTAGATATGGCAAAACATTTTGATTACAAAACTAGAATGATACATAATCAACATGGCACATTAAATGGATTAAAAGCTGCTCACTGGTAGGTCTCAAAATATAATTGTAAATAGGGAATCATCACTGAACAGGTATGTTTCTATTAGAGGATGTTTCTTAGGGGGATCAGTTCTTGGCCCTATAATACTGTACATCTTATTAATGACGTAAGAAAACAAAACTACTAATAAATTTTACAGATAACACAAAAATTGGAGGAGTAGTAAATAACAGAGGACAAGTCTGGGCAAAGCAAAGAATGTGTGTTTTAAAGCAACTGAATACAATAGTATATCTACCTAGAAACAGTAAATGTAGGCCATAATTATACAATGAGGGACTATCCTGGGAACCACGCATTTTGAAAAATGTTTGGGTCATGGCAGATAACGAGGTAAATACAAGCCATGTGTCCACAACGACTGGTACAACCCTTGAAAAATCTTGAATAGAAGTAGATGGATTATTTTACCTCTGTATTTGGTGCTAATGTGACCATTGCTGGCCTGCTGTGTCTAGTTCTGGTGTTGAGAATTCAAAGAATGTTAAGAAACTGGAGAGGGTTCAGAAAGAGCTTGGGAATGATTAAATAATTAGAAACCTGGTCTTAAAGTGATAGACTAAAGATACTCAATTTATCTTAGCAAATAAGGCTCAATCTAGCAGAGAAAGGTGCAACACAATCCAATGGCTGGAAGTTGAAGCTATCCAAATTCAGTCTAGGAATGAGAATATATAAACAGTGAGAATAATTAACCATTTGGAACAATATACAAGGCTCATCGTGGTGTCTCCATCATTGGATATATTTTAAAATCAAGACTGGATTTTTTTCTATGGTGGCCTTTGTTATACTAGATGATCACAAAGATCCAATCTAGCTGTGAAATTTATGATTTGTTAGGAATATATTCAAGGTACATTTTCTTTTTTAAAATTATGCCAGTGCTCATTTTTTACTTTCCCACCCTGAAGTAAGTTTGTGTGGTGGTATCACCTACATACTTTTTTAACCAAGCTAAATAGTTCTCTCTTCATTTTAATCATAACAGAATCCCTCGAGCACTTACTAATTGTTCAGCTCTTCTCCACAGTCTCTCCAGTTTATATCTTTCTGTTGGTGAGATGTTAAAATCTAAACAATACTCCATGTGTACCAGCACCAGAGTCATGTAATGCAATAACTCTCTGTACACAACTCAAATCTTTCTTGCTGCAATCTCCCAATAGAAACTCACATGCAATTGCCTAATTATTTTACAGGTTTCTCATTTTCACAGAACATTTCAGGTCCCCACTCTTACTTTCCTCAATGCTATCACTTGCTCTCCCCCCACCCCCACCCCAAATCATTTTATTTTCTGTCTTTATTTCTAATTTTACAAGGGCTTTTCTTTTTTTCTATTACTGTTGTTTACAGTTTCTCCTAATTTAAAATAAACTGTGAATGTAATTACTGAAACATTTAAATCCCTCTTTCATATCACTAATGAAAATATTAGAGACCAGAACAAACACTGATCTCTTCTGTACCGCCCACAGCTCAGTACTTCCATTTCCCTTTTGTTTAACAAGTTCTCAGTTCTGTGCAATTTGAGGCAGTATGACTTAATTTTGAGAGCAAGATAAGATTTTACTGTCATAGGACTGTTTCAAATATGCTACCTTTTCTGCTCTGTTGATCCATTCATTTTATTAGTGTATCAGAAAAAAGTAGAAAGGCAACAGTAGTCTTTAAAAGTGCCACAGGACTCTGTTGTCTTTCTACAATAAACTAACACGGCTACCCCTTTGGAATTTGACTACACAGAAAAAAGTAGTTATGTTTGTTTGAAAGTGTCAGTTCTTTACAAATCCATGCTTCTTATTTTTGATGTCCTGTTATCTTACAAGCATCTAATGTTCTTGACTATGAGTTTGGGTACATATGTATATTGCATTATTTTTCTGGGACTAAAGGGTAGATTTATATAAGGTTAATTATCAGGATAATTTGTTTCCTTTTTTGAAAATTGGTACTTCATTTACTTTCCCTAATTTTATAATGCTTCCCCAGTTCTCTCCTGGAGTTTCCAAAAATAAGAGTGATACAGCAAGTAGTGTTAGCAAATTCTCTTAACCTATACCAAATATCAGAATCAGGTGATTGGTACATGTACCATTTCTCCATATTTTAGATTAAAAAAAATTTTTTTTTACATCTCAGCTGTTTGAGTCATCATTAATTCCTTCTCCCTCCTTTATTAAATGATTTCAATTCCAGCTGGCACTCCCTTTTCCTTCTATATTTCTAAATGTTTGTATTCTACATTTTTATTCCCTTCTCTCCAACTAAGTCATCCTGTCTTTGTTCCTTGCAAATCTTGACTGTGTATATTTGTTGTTAGGTCTTAGCAATATGAAACGATATTGAAAAGTTAAAACATTTTCACAAAAGCTGAGGAAACTAGAAATACAGAAAGCTGCTTGTAACTTTAAATCTGGAACAAGCCTTCCTAAGCTGCATCAAGAAAACATGCAAAGCAGCATCTAAAGGGAGGAGGTTCAAGCTCATAGGAACTCTACTTCAAATGCTTGAATGATTCTTGGAACAAAAGAAATCTCTGCATGAATATGTAGGTAGTGCAAAAGAGAAAAGTCTGTTTGCCTTGTGGATGCTTCGCCGACTCCCACTGCTGCGTAGCGTCTAACAGAAAATAGAATTTAGACTTCAGAAGTATGTTTAACCATTATGTATTCCTTCCTGTCACACTATGTGAAAAGTTCACAATAAAACTCAGAAGTATACAATAAACCTTATCTGGTTTACGGTTGCATCAGTAACTTGATGCATGAATTATATTATGGACAGGATTGTTAAATTTCATAAAATTACTGAGCACACATACTGGGCACCACTGCTGAGTGTATGTTTGAAAATGAACAGAAATGATGGATTAAGGAGAGAAAGAAAGAAAAACATTTGCCCAAACTCCTAAAAAGACACTGTCAAGTTTTATGCACTTCTGATGCCAGTGTAAATTTTGAGCTTACATTCTGCTATATAAATGCCAATCACTAGAATGATATTCTTGTATGTGTATATAGGCTCATAGACTATGGAACAGGCATACACTAAAAGCTAGGTCGACTTTAAGTCGAATTAATAAGGTCGACTTAAAGTCAACCTTATTAAGTCGACTTAACAGAGTGGTGTCCATAGAAGTGAACTAAGTCCATTTTAAGTTGACCTAACTGCCCTTAGGTTGACTTAACAAAGTGGACTTAGGCATCCACACTGGGCTTAGGTTGACCGAAAGAAGGGTTAGGTCCGTCTAAGGAGGCTTACGTCGACCTACCCAGCGGTTCTTAGTAAGTTGACTTAAGCTTTCATTAAGTTGACTTAAGGAATTTCTTAAGTCGACTTAAGGAAAGTCTGGTGTAGATGCCGCTTTGTTTAAGTTGACTTCAGCCTCTTTAAGTCGACTTAATTTGCCAGTGTAGATATGGCCATAGATATCATTTCCTCTCCCATCTATTATGCACAGACAAAAGAGCATTATTAAGATCTATGGAAATTATTGTTACCCATGGTTATTCAGTTGAAGAAAGGAGGTGAACACTGACTCTATATTCACTAGGGATGAGCCAGAGTTTGAAATGCTTGCTGTCAAAACCCTGCATGTCCACAGATGGACTAAAAACAGGTACCTAGAGCCTTAGTTATATCCCTCTAATATACATCTCCATTGATGCCATAGACCAGTGAACATTGCTATTTTTAATGTATTTTTTAGAATGATTGTTTGTTGATTGTGAAATGGGTTGGAAGGAAGCTCTTTCATTGCAGACTGTTCAGGCAGAAACAATTTCTTTCTCTACATGGGCAGTGCTTGAACTTTCTAGGCTTTGTCAGAATAGAAATAAATACTACTACTTAGTAGTAGTAAATCTCAAAGGCATCAGTGCCAGGAATAGCTTTCAGCATAAGCCAACTAAAATTAGCAAATGCCATATCTTTTTCCAAAATACCATATTTGAGGAAGGGCAGCCTGTCCAACTGTTCACTATATCACTCTCTTCCTGATGCTTTACTCTCCATACAAGACATTCTATACAGTTGACAATAGTTCACTCATAGTACTGTAGTCCTTTATTTGGGTCAGTTGGTGTGTCTTCTGGCAGACATTCCCTGGAAAGCAGAGACATGGCCAAGCTGCTAAATACAAAGCCAAATCCATTTTTTCCCCTACAGTAGCTGTAGGGTATTAGAACTTGGCATCTTAGGCTATGTCTACACTGGGGAATTAAGGTCGACTTAAAAAGGTTGACTTTAATAAGTCGATCTTATTAAGTCGACTTAGAGAGTCCACACTAGACTCTTAAATCGACTTAAAGGGAGCCTTACTAAGTCGACTTAGAGAGTCCACACTGGACTCTCTAAGTCGACTTGTTCGGTCCAGGGAGAGCCAGCCCCTGATCTCCTGGGGCAGCAAGCCCCTGAGCGGTCCACGGAAGAAGGGAGCGAGGAGCTCCCTTCTGCCCCGGACCACTCATCTCCCTTCTGCTTGGGACTTCCCACATCCCGGGCTGAAGAGAGCCCTCCTAGCCTGGACCACTTGGGTCCCAGGGACAACTTCCCCGGACCCGAGTGGTCCGGTCCAGGAGGAAGAGCAGGAGTCCCGCGCTCCAGCTGCTCAGCAGCGGGAAGCTGGAGCGGGGATCCCGGCAAGAAGGGACCTTGGGGCTCCCTTCTTGCTGGGACCACGGGGCTTCCTTCTTGCTGGGACCGTAGGGCTTCCTTCTTGCTGGGACCGTGCGGTCCCGGCAAAAAGGAAGCCCCGCGCTTCCTTCTCCCTGGG
>ML685870.1:1849193-1874287 GCA_007922175.1 Pelusios castaneus | reverse complement strand
GCGGTCCCTTCTTGCCATGCCCTGAGTGGTCCCAGCGAGAAGGGACCCATGCCCTAAGTCAGCTAAGTCAACTTAAGGCTACCCAAACTGAAACAGAAATGTTTCAAACTCCCTTTTAAGTAGAGCCCTGCGAATCCGTGGATATATGCATTATATCTGCTGATATCTGCATCTGTGGATACAATGCAGATAGCTGCAGACCATTTTTTTGCAGATGCAGATCGGATACAGAGCCACATATTTTTATCTGTGCAGAGCTCTACTTTTAAGCCAGATTCATCTATTGCTAGATACTTTTATCTCAGAGGAGCTCCTGAAGGAGAGCTAAAGGGATATTCAACTGGTCAGCAAGGTAGCTGTGAGCTTCCACGCAGGTACAAAGTCTGATACCCTGTCACACCATGTGAAAGAGTTCCAAAGGGGTATCCATGTTAGTCTAGTTCAGCAAAACAAACAAGCAGCTCTGTGGCATTTTTAAAAACTAACAAATTTATTTATCACATGATCTTCAAAGTGTCTGAAAGCTCATGCAGTAAATAAATTTGTTAGTCTTTAAAATTGCCACAGGACTCCTTGTTTGTTTTTTCATGTGAAAGATATCACTCAACTCTGGAGTGCCTCCATGTGCTTGGCTGTGGCATAGCAGCTCTCTTCTTGTCTGGTTCCATCTGCCAATGGCTATGTTAGTCCTGTGATGCTTTTGCCTCTTCTTCTGACTCAGCCTTATGGTCTTTGGCCCTCACAACCTTCTCTCATAGCTCTCCATTGGTTATGCAACCTTCTTCATGACCTGTGCCTTCCTTCTAAACTGAGTTCCATTCCAGGAACCTTATAACCAGCAGCCAAGGTCTTCTTGGTCCCACTCCTTGCTGCAGTTTCTTTGGATTGCCTCCTACCCAGCCTTTCTCAGGCTTTATCCCCCACATTCACTTAGTGTTCACCTTTGTAACAAATCCAGTGTTCTCAAGTCCATTCTCTGGAATTTCCTTACAAAAGCAAACTAAAAAAAAACACAATATGCTGACAATTCTCTGATCTTTGTAACAATTTGAACCTGTCCAAGTTATTTACAAGTATTTTAGGCTGCAATAAATTTGAAGTACATAGCAATCTGGTTTTAAATGATCCACCTCATATCAATTCCTGTAGGACAAGATAGAATTTGGGAGAGGAGGTATTTCTGAAATTTAATACAGCAATGTGAGACACTATGCTTGCTTCTGCTGAATTTTGTACCACCCAGTCTATATCATTTGTTCAGCCAGGCCATTTGATTATAAGCACCATGGGTTTCAATTTGGCAAATATATTCCCAGGTGCTTTGCAAAATCTCTAATCGCCCAGCTAGCAAATAGTACACAGACAGTAGCCATTTTAATGTCTTGCCATGCTAGAAAAAGACTGCTTTCAACCTGCTCATTAGACTGGCTGTCTTGTCTCTCTTCTGTTCTTCAGGGTGTTCAGAGAAACAATCAAAATAATCAGTAAGACAAATTCTCCTTGAAATACAAAATATCTTTGGCTACTTTTTACTACAGGAGATTCGGATACAGAGGAGAAAACTGGAACAGAAGAAAAAGGTAGTTACGGATACAGTGATTCAGGAGCAGCCAAAGCGTTAGGTTTGGACTAATGTTCCAAGGTATGTTTTAACTGCACTGAAATCTCTGTTCCAATCCTACTACGCTCCCTAGCACTCTTACCTGCTCCACCTTGGCCTTTCCTTTTCTGTCCACCTTCATTCCTGTAATAGAAAGACACACCTGATTGTTCCTAAACATTAAAAATTGTCATAAAAGAGACAAGGGAGGATAGGAAATGTAAAAATAACAGAACAGCCTATTTTATTTTATTCAATGGAATCTCGATAAATCATCGTTTTTATAGTCTGCACAAAAAATGCTGGCATCCTGTCAGCAAAAGAGTGAACATCTGGTATTGCACGGAAGTCTCCTATTACTAAGATTTTAGGCTATGTCCACACTGGCAAATTGGTTCGAATTAAGGAGGCTTAATTCGAACTAACTAAAGCCATGGCTACACTAGGCTTTAGTTAGTTCGAATTAAGGGCTTCCTTAATTCGAACTAATAAGTTTGAATAGGGTATTCGAACTAAAGGGTTAATTCGAACTAACTAGTTCCAATTAACCAATGTGGCCATGTTAATTCGAACTAATTTCTTAGTTCGAACTAACCGGCCATTGAAATGAATGGGGATTGCTAATTTGAACTAAGCAAGTGTCATGAATGGCATTTGCGTAGTTCGAACTAAATTTTCCTAGTTCGAATTAAGCTAATTCAAACTAACTAAAATTAGTTCTAATTAGTTAGTATGAACTAACTAATTCGAACTAATTTTAGCAAGTGTAGACATAGCCTTATTCTTTATGAGATACCGGTATATTTGTCACCTGCATACTCACCAGCTCACATTTCCACCTTGAAAGTTACGCTACTTTTCTGGGGTTACCTGCCACAGAACTCCATAGGAAAGGATGCCTCTGTTCACCCCCATCCAACCAACACCATGAGTTGGAGGGATTTACTCCAAACTCTTTGCCCTCTAGTGCTCTTCTTCAGAGGTTGAAGGTTGCTCATTTCTTTGGGGGCAGTCAGAGTACAACTGTCTACCACTCTGACAGTCTGTTTAATAATGGGATTTTTCAAAAAATATTGTGTAGTTTCTCATTAATTGAACACCATCCATTCTGTGCATGGAATGAGGCAAGGGACATGTGGGGAGGGAAAGGGAATGTGATCATGTAATTAGACACTACATTATAAGACGTGTACACAAGGAAGCTGAATTAGGGTTACATGAGAAACTTTAATTCCTAACTTTTAAGAGCTTGACTTTGCAACCTAAATAATGTTCTTTTAACATGAGTCTTGTATATAAATATAAGGACATTTGGGCAATCATCACCTCTCGGACGTTTCCCCAATGTCCTATCTCCAAATCCAGACTTTCAAAGGCCACCCTGATCTCCACCTCTCTACACACTCCTCATGAGTCAATATGATAGACTTTTGATTTGAATACACATTGTTCTTGGACAAGGGAAATAGATCATATGCCCATGCTGAATGAGAAAGATTCAGATTCTATCTTAGGATTTATCTAACTGAGAACGTTCTACCTGTTTTCTAGTTATTCAGATATCACACACAACATCTTACCATGCACCTGCACAGAAGCCCCTATGGATAATCTTATTCAGGTATGAGTGGCTTTTTTCATTTTAGCTTATGACCTTTTCTGAGCAACACATGCTAAACTAAAGAAAGATATTTTATTCTGGAATAAGAGTGTTTACAAGGGGAGTTATGCCCCACCTAACTATGTCAGTTTAAATTCATATCTCAGCTTATTGGGGGATGAGGGGGGAGAAGCTTGTGACTATAAGGCCTTAGATGATCACCAAGATAGCATAGATGTGCCTTCATTCAAAACCCCTGTATCAATTTTTCCTGCCAGGAAATGTACTTTATTAACAGCTCCTGTCTGTCATGATACTCCATACATTTATTAGCAGGCTATGAAAATGTCAGTATTAATTTGACCACTGTACTGTAAAATTATCATAATTAATAATCAACATTCTTATTATCTCCCTGGTACCAGATCATCAGGTGATGTAAAATGGTGTAGCTGCATTAACTTCAGTGGAGCTATTCCCCTTTATTCTAGCTGAGGCTCTGTATGGAATTTTTTGTTTCTCGCCTTTCTCCAATCTTGAATTTCCATCTGTGTAATATCTCTTTAGCCCATACTTCAAGTCATTCCTTTTCTTTTAATCTTTGCTTAAAATATCTACACCACAGGAATCACTGCATAGGTCTTTTTATTCAGAAAGTGCTCTATTTTACCCTGAATCTGGAATTTGATTGTTACAAATCAGCTTTTTAATCTGCCTAACCACAGTGCTTCATTGTACATATCTTGTAGGAATAAGGTGATTTGTTTCATGTGGTAAAAAGGGTGGGGTACAAGAATAAGGATATTTGCTAAATTATGATAAGCAAAATGTAGGTCAATAGAATCTGTAGGTCTACAAAGCTTTTGAACTGCCTACAGGAAATTACAAGTAAAAATGAAAAAAGCTCTAAAACTGTTAACCCAAACAATGGAAATGGGCAAGATTTTCTGCTGAAGTGCAATTGAAATACACAATATCCCTACAGGAATTTTAAAAAACCCTGTCTGCTTTGTTCTAGCAAGTAAGGTCTTGCAGAATATGCATTTCACCTACTTCAAACAAATCACTTTTAAAGTATTAGGGCAAGATGCTCAGCTACACTAAATTTTTGTAATGCCATTGAGATCTATGAAGCTATGCCACTTTAAAACGTCTAAGAATATGGGATCCGATTTTCAGAAATATTTTTTGTGTTCCTAAAGATTCAGGTAGGTGGGCTTTTCAAAAATGCCTATGCAAGTTAAGGATCTAACTCCCATTCAGTCATTCACTTAAGTTGCTTTTAAAAGATGGCCCCTGGTACTAGATTTCTGCATGCCTAAAAGTGGATAAGATAAGGACTCTATTTGCTTACAGGTTTCCATTGCAAAAGGCCAAGCTAAGGATACCCAGTGCTGGCAAGTCCAAAGTATGTACAATGTCCTACTGTCTTGGGAGTCATGGAGTTGACTGGCTTTGCCCAAAGTAGACATCAATAGCCAAGAAATGGGCAGGGCCAGGGACAGAACATCCAAGAGATACATTGATTTGGTACATCTACTTTGTATCAGGGCTCCTTTAAAGATTAACCAGACCAAAACTTAAACCTGTCTTTCTCTGGCGGAGCCCTCAGGAAACACTGCATGCCTTCTTCTAATGATGAAATTCCCAGCTTGATTCAGGGACAGTTTGAACATTCCTGTACCAGGTGAGGTCAATCAATCCTGCAGTCTTTTTTGGCTTCCAAATTCTTGGAAGCAAGGCATGAAATTAAAAAGAAAAGGCTGGCCAAATCTTGGTCACCTCATCAGAGTATCTCACCCTTTGTTCATCAATATCTTTCATGATCATGCCTCTGCCCAAAGTACAAAACCTCAGTCTCATATTTAAGTCTTTTATCCTCTAATTAAGGAGGATAGGTCCATCACTGATTATTATCCAAGATGATCAGGGATGCAATCTCTTGTTC
The DNA here is from genome assembly GCA_007922175.1 of Pelusios castaneus. Lineage (NCBI taxonomy): Eukaryota > Metazoa > Chordata > Testudines > Pelomedusidae > Pelusios > Pelusios castaneus. Next base: position 1,869,139 of record ML685870.1, on the reverse strand, counting down.
TGGGTACCCTCAAACCTCTGACTGCAAGAAGTTGGGACTTGATGACATGAATGAATCACTCAATAATTGCCCTGTTCTTTCCATTCCCATTGAAGCATCCGGCACTGGCCACTGTTGAAAAACAAGCTACTGGACTAGATGGTCCATTGGTCTGACCCAGCATGACTTATTTTTATACTACCTTGTCTTCACACAACCAGAAAGACACTTAGTGATTGCTCTATAATGGGCCATAATCTGCTGTCTGTTTCACATAGGCAATTCTGCTTTGGCCAGCGGACCAATGCAACACCTCCAAAATCAATCCTTTTTTCTCTGCCTCATTGCTTGTTAAAAAAATCCAACCCTTTTAGACTCTGATCTCACCGTATCCCACCCCGTCCTTACCAAAGGACCACAAATAAGATTTTCTTCTTTGCCACTGGAACCACATCCCCTCAATCTCTCTTTGAATACCACCACTAATTATCTCTCCTGTTCTACAATACATTCAAGGTCCTCACCCTTCACGCCTCTAAGGTTCACAACTACTTAGATGCAACATTCTCTGTTGGATCAACCTCTCACTTTGTGAGTGCCAAGGGCTCTGTCTACACTGGCAGTTTAAGTTGACTTGAGGAGGCTTAAGTTGACTGAAACAAAGCCGTGTCCACACTAGACATTCATTAAGTCGACGTGAGAAATACTTTAAGTCGACTTAATGAAAGCTTAAGTTGACTTACTAAGAACCGCAGGGTAAGTCGACTTAAGCCTGCTTAGGTCGACCTAACCCTTCTTTAGGTCAACCTAAGCCCAGTATGGGTGTTAAAGTCCACTTTATTAAGTCGACATAAAGGCAGTTAGGTCCACTTAACAAAGTGGACTTAGTCCACGTCCATGGACAGCACTTTGTTAAGTTGACTTAATAAGTTGATTTTAAGTCGACTTAAAGTTGACCTTATTAAGTCAACTTAACAAACTTGACCTAAATTTTTGTAGTGTAGACATAGCCAAGGACTCTCCTTACTCTCCTTCAGCCCCATTTCTTGTGCAAGAGTTTTCTATGATCCCTTTACCATAAAATATCTCACCACTCTGACACTGAGCAATTGATCACACTTGTCTAATCTGAGCTGTGAGCTCTTTGGGGCAAAGAGCCAGGCCAGATACTGATATCGCAACACTCTAGCCACATGGACTTCTGTGGAGGTACACAGGATTTACACAGTCATAATTCCTGCCTTTTAACATGCTTTGTACAGGACCATGTTCATTTGTGGTGTTATAACTATCACAGAGAAAAATATATTTTCCTATAAGAAGTGTCACCTAGTGGTTAAAGTACTGTATGAAACTCAGGAAATTTGGGGTCTATTGCTAACTCTGCTTCTAGTCTGCTGAGTGACCTTGAACAAGTCACTTCACGGTCCTGTGCCTCAGTTTCCCCATCTATAAAATAGTTGTAATCATACCGCTCTCTTTGTAAAGCACTTTTAGATCTCCTTATGAAAGGTAATACATAAGAAAGAGTAGTCATTACCATTTATTCTCCATTCAAGCAAACTTGATGGTGTTCAGTGGGCACCAAGAAACACATAGATTGTTTAAAAGCAGAAGGGGAAAATAACTGGGAAAGAAAGTGAGAAGAGTAGTAAGGGAATGGAAAGGAATAAACTGTGAAAAAAACAACTGAAGGGATAGAAGTATAGATTGAAGGTATAGGAGAGGTAGAGATTGAAGTAGATGTGATTAGCTTTGAATGGAGTTCAGAGGCAAATTAGCAATTAAATAGTTGCTTTAAGTTATTTAGTTTGCATGGGCAAAGGAAGGACGAGTTCAAAACTGTTTTAATAGAATTCCATACAGGAAAGTTTCCCAATCAAAGCTGGTAATTATATTCAGTCAATGAAACCGAAGACAAACATTTCATCACCTGCCCAGACACTTATTTGTTAATCAGTGAACACATAAGGGAAAGAAATTGCCTTGTGGCTTCTAAGGACTGGTTCCTACAAATTAATATGTGTTCGTATCACATGATAGAAGGGATGAAAGACAGGAATTAGAAGGGGAAAATGAAGAGAAAAGAAAGCACGAGAAGAGGAAAGGTGGGAAGGGAGTAAAGAATGAAGGAGATGTGAAAGGAAGCGAGGGGCGAAGAGTTTCCTTTTATCTACTTTTAATACGTCACCATTTAATGACTGAGTAAGTGAGGAAAGGAATATTGAATATTCTGATGTGGGTCTCCTTCACTTTATTTTATTGAAGTTATTCCACTTTAATTAAACAATTACATAATTAAATGTCAATTGGATCAGAGAAAAAATTAGAAGGGCTCTATAATTTAGTGGTTAGGGCATGCACCTGAAAGGTGGCCCAACACTATTCAGAAGAAAAGGGAATTTGAACTATGAATTGCCCACATCTGGGTGAGTTCCTTCTCCATATGGGAGATCCTTCTGTAGCTTGCTGTTTTGTCTAAATGTGCCAGAGGAGCCTGATCTGGTATGCAGCCTCTGAGCTCTGCCTCTAGGTACTGGACAGGACCCTCACATATGATTTAGGGGGCTCTCTTCCATGGTTCTTGATTCAATCTGAGTTTAGAAGGGAGATAGGCACCCAGATGCCTAAAGTAAGGCAACAGTGTGCATGCCCTGAGGCAAAAACTTAGCAACACACTAGGATAGCAAAACAAACAAGGAATCCTATGGCACTTTTAAAGACTAACAAATGTATTCGTCGCATGAGCTTTCATGGGATAAAAATCCCATTTCATCAAAGCATCTGATGAAAGTGGGATTTTCTCCCATGAAAGCTCATGTGATAAATAAATTTGTTGGGCTTTAAAAGTGCCACAGGACTCCTTGTTTGTTTTTCTGACCAAGACTAGCACGGCTAACCCTTTGTTACTAGGGTAGGTGGCAGCACAGCAGGAGTTTTTCAGCATTTTAAAGAGAGAGAGAGAGAGAGAGAGAACAAGGAAGGATTGTGTAATGTAAATCATAGTACCTGGAGGGTACAGTATAATAATGGAACAATAGAACAGATGGAACAATGAGAAATGAGATAAACCACTTTTATGAAACTGGATTATAGCATATCAATCATGGGTGCATTTCTTAGACTGTAAACTTTGGGACAGAGACCATGTTTACATCTATTTGTACAGTTCCCAGTATAATGGGGCTGGATGAGGCTTGTGAGCTTTATGGGTATTATAATGTAAATGTTAAAAAATGCTTAAGAATATAGGAGTCATTAAACAGCTATTGCCAGACTATGGAGAAGTCAGTGCCAAATATAGAGATCATTTTCAGTCACAGTGACTTCTTTTAGATTAGATAGTCAGCACTGAATATGAGGATGAATAAAGGAAAACACCTTCACTTTGTTAAAAATTACCTAGTTTTTAATACATATAAGGAAGAGAAGAAAGAGGAAGGGAATTTCCCCTTTATAAATATTTACTATCCAAGTCTTGTGTGTGTGTTCAGGAGGTAAATCCTCTAAAATTAAATGAGCTGTTCATCAGGCAATATAACTCCTTCAATATTAATACAGCATGTCCTTCTGCAGTGAGAAATTATAACTTATTTTCTACTAGAAACCAAAATGAAATATATTTCCATAACCAATGGGTAAAACTGGTTCTGATATAGTATTTAACAGTTTAAAAAACAAAAACAAAACAAAACTGGCATTAAATGCAACCTACAATAAATATATGAAAGGAGCTAGACATTTGTTCTCTTGCAAATTTACTCCTAAAATGGGAATAATACAAAGGACATTTTTTTTGATGATTTAAACAGCTTTCGGTAGCACTCTTTAGTTCTTTTTTCAAGGTTTCCAAACTTAGTGTTTGCAAAGGTAACATTTCAAGTTTAATACAATGTACTGGTGTTTTCTCCAGAGTCTGCAGACAGGCAGCATCTGTGTCTCAGTGCTGCTCAAGCTCCCAAGCAGCTATGGTGTGCAAAAAGTAGTTGGTTTTAGTGCTACCATTCACATCACAGTTCTGGAGCAGCAGCGGAGACATGCACTGCAATGATTCCTATTTTGAAAGAATCTTAAAAATAGGCTGTGGAAAGAGTAGTGATGCTACGCTCTTGGCTTAACTAGGAAGAGAAAGTGCACTCAGGAAAAGAACAGTAGAATTGGAAGAAGAGTCAGCAGGCTATAAATGGATAGGGAAATAGTTTTTATCCCAGAAGCTGGAGTAAAGATTTTAAATGCATCAGACATGTACAGATTTTAAGCAGAGTCGAGGGATAGCACACTCCGAGCACACTCCTCCATTCCAGTAAGTGGGTTGGAGAGTAAGCTTTTCCTTAGGGTGTTGTCTATAGGTTTTGCTATTTCCAGCCCCTCATCTTTCACACCAACCTCTAGTTAGCAGATTTAACCCTCTGTTTAGTACATTTAGGTTCCTGATAAAGTTTCAATGGTTGTTGAAGTGGGAGATAGAAGTTCAAAAATCTGGACTTGATTCTTGATTCCAAGTCCATAACAACAACTAGGTGGCTAAGACACTTTTTTTACTAGCACCATAAAGCTCACAATGTGAAGGTGGACAGAGTGACACTAAGAAACAGCTGATTGCATGCTGGCCATACAAGGAGAATAAGCATGCCAGCCAGTACACTTTGCAACTTCTCCTTTTGGCTTAGCTGGAAAATATTTTAAATTATTTTTCAAGGGCACCCATTGCCTGGGGCAGGTAATATTTTATGTTATAAATATCAACACTGAAATAAATAAATAAATTAACTAAGACATTTCAGAGTCTAGTTATTTCCCTTCCCTACTAATATCTCTGAGGCTTAGTACCACACTCTCAGGTGATATTCAGGCAAAGCCTAAGTTAATGAAACAGGAGGGGAGTCAACACAACAAAATCCTTTTCCAGCATTGGCTCTAGCTCAGGTGCTTTTGCTGCAGCAGTAGCATTCCCTTTTCAGGGACAGATGGAAGCCCCATTGCTTGACACAGTTAACACCATAACAGAATAAGTCACCAGAAAAATGTATTTAAGAGAACAATGCTGTAGAGAGATGGATTGGTGAGCATCTAAAGTCTATGATTCCACTATGGGCAATGCTACCTGTTAAATAGAGCAACATAATGATGGATTTCTTAGATTCTTTGTGACTCATAGATAGAAACTGGAAGTGACCATGGGAGGTCGAGTCCAGTTCCCTGCATTCATGGCAGGACCAAGTACACAATGGAGTGGAAGAATCACTTCTTGTGTCTTACTCACAATACTCCTCTTAATACTGCCAAAAATGGTGTTTGCCTTTTTTGCAATAGTATTACCAACTGCTGACTCGTATTTAGCTTATGGTCCACTATTACACCCAGATCCCTTTCTGCAGTACTCCTTCCTAGGCAGTCATTGCCTATTTTGTATGTGTGCAATGGCTTGTTCAATCCTAAGTGGAGGACTTGGCACTTACCTTTATTGAATTTCATTCTGTGTATCTCAGACCATTTCAACAGTTTGTCCAAATCATTTTGAATTGTGATCCTATCCTTCAAAGCATTCGCAAGCCCTCCCAACTTGGTATCATCTGCAAGCTTTATAAGTTTGCTCTCTATGCCATCATCTAACTCATTCATAAAAATGTTGAACAAAATCAGACCCAGGACAGATGTCTGCGGCACCCTACTCGTTATGCCCTTCCAGTCTGAATGTGAACCGTTGATAACTACTCTCTGGGACTGGTTATCCAACCAGTTTTTCACCCATCTTATAGTAGCTCCATCTAGTTTATACTTCCCCAGTTTATTAATTAGAATGTGATGTGAGACTGTATCAAATGCCTTACTAAAGTCTAGATATACCACATCTACCTTTTCCCCTCTATCCACATGGCTCGTTACCACATCATAGAAAGCTATCAAGTTGGTTTGACATGATTTGTTTTTGACAAATCCATGCTGATTAGCCCTAAGCACCTTATTCTCTTCTAGATGTTTGCAAATCAACTCTGTAATTATCTGTTCCATTATTTTTCCTGGAACAAAGGTTTAACTGACTGGTCTATAATTCCCTGGATTGCTCTTATTTCCCTTTTTGTAGATGGGTACTATATTTGCCCTATGTATTTCTTCTACTCTCATTACTTGAGTTGATGCCCTGAGTTCATGACAGGCTGAAGACTTGTGGAGCACAATCAGAAAACCAAAAAGCAACTGATGTCCAAAAAGCACCTCTTTTTCTAGTATATAAATGTAACCCATGTGACTAAATGGAGAGTTTCTCTTTAAGAGATCTGTTGGGCTGAGTTGCTGTTGCTAGGTCAGTGTTTTTTTATTTATTTATTTATTTATTTATTTATTTTTTTAATCTAGTTAAACAAAGAAGTTTGCACCGGTTTATTTAAACTGGTTTGAAAAGTGATGTAAGCTGAATGAGGGCAACTTTTCTGCGTAGGTGAGGCCTTAGCTGAGTCGTCTCTTAACTGTCCTTCTGTTACTCTATTTAGAGTTACCTGTTGCCCTCTTCTTTATTGTACTGATGCTCGGCTATCACATTTTCCCCCGAGGCACTACATCTGCCCCTGGCAGGACAAAATTCCAACAAGTCAATGACACAGACTCTGAAGTGAAGACTTTATACAAGGAATGTCAAGGATGGTTTCTCTTTGTGCGTTAACACTGTAATAAAGCCACATGCATGGAGGCCACACAGCCTGGCCTTCAAACCAGCTACAAATCTTAATTATATTGTCCGCCACCTATTCAAAAATAAACAGCTCAAAGTGCAGAGCTATGTTGTAAAACGTCTTTTCTAAGACAGGACTGTTACCCACTCCTATCCTTCCTCCACTCGAGGTGACCGTCAGCTTATGACTATAAAATACAACTCAGTCTCTATAGCCCGAAGGAAAGGTTTCCTACAGCATGTTCCAATTCGCTTCAATGTGCAGACTGGGAACATCTGCCAGGGCGGTCGCTTTGCAAGCAGGTTCCTTCAGGTGAATGAGCATGAACTACTAGTTTCAAGGACGAAGCCAGCACACCTGTTCAGAAGGTCTAGTTTTTTTATAGCAGTTAATTTAACAGTATAGGTCAGTGTTGCTAGGCAGACTTAGCTGCTTAGAGCCAGAAATTTCTGGTATGTGGTGTGGCAGCTTTGAGCATGCTCCACGCTATGGAGATACCTGAAAGCAAACAGCCATGGTGGTTGAATTGAGAAGAGCCCATGTGCTCTGTGCAAGGGGAGAAGCTGAGTCAGGAGCAGACAGCAGTCTGTTTTCCCCAAGTCTGAGGCATTTTGCTTCAGGGTTTCTTTCTTTCTTTCTTTCTTTCTTTCTTTCTTTCTTTCTTTCTATGGCCATGTACACACTACAGAATTGTTGCACTGCAAAAGTCACATGGTTTTTATTGTGCTGGATTGTGTACACATGGCACTTCTTGCAATAGAACGGAGTGTCCACACTCTTCTTAGCAATTTCGCAATATACCGCATTGAGTTGTAGGCACCTATCCAACAGTTCCAATCGTCCTGATGCTGCAAACCTGCAGGGCACTTCAGCATGTGGGAGGAGGGGTGGACTGTATTGTGATCAAATGAATAAAGAGTGAACATGAGGTAACAAATCTTGGATCTGTATGAATAAAGACACTGTGCACAATTTGAGATTCACTTTTGTTACTAAAAAACAAAGGTGGTGGGCTAACATGCTGTAGTGACTATGAAAGGTGTTATAGGTATGTGTAGGTGCGGGGCTCGATGCCATAGCTCTGTGAAGGGGTGGATGTTACATTGTACCAGGAGGATCCTTGGCCTTTGAAGAAAGGGAGAATGATGGGGGAGGAAGAAACTGCTGCTGTGTCTGAAGGGGAGAGCAAGCCTGAAGCAGCTGCGTCTGCAGACCAACCATGGTCTTTAGCAGTTGTGTTTGCTCCTTCAGGATGCTTATCAGGTCATCCTTCTGTTTCTGCCTCCTCAAATAGTTCTCTTTCCAGTCCTGCCAGGATTCCTGTCTCCAAAGTCCAGTCTCCATTGCTTCAGCCTCGGTGCATTGCATGAGCTTTTGAAACATAACCTCAATGCTTCTGCAAGGCCGCCTTCTTATCTGTCTCAGCTGGTCAGCTGGTGCAGACCACTGCCTGGCGAAGGTCATTTCTAGGGAAAAATGAAACATTATAAGTACAGCTATTGTTCTCACATTGGTTAAAGATTCAGTGTTAAGTTCCAGCAGCACGTTCCACTGTGCCCAAGGCAATGAACATCCTCCGGTTCAGTGACTGATCTGAACAAGGTATGTAGGTTGTTCACGGGTCCCAAGAACGGCCCTTTTATGTGACCTAAAGGGATTTGGGAAAGGGTTGTCTGGATTGCTAAAATACTACATTGCATTTTGAATACTAACAGTAGTTTGGGGCAACATTCTCCACAGGACATGGCCATGGGATCCCCTATTTTCCTTCTTAGAGTGCACCTGCAAATCAGAATGCATATCCTACATGCCACTGGATATAAGCCAGGACCATACGCAGCAGGATTGTGCACAGCCATGGTTCCCAGTACCGTGCTTTACAACTGGCGAGGGAGAATGTCCTTCTATGGGGGTGGAAACACATTAGCTCCCCATCCAATGTTGCTAGGAGGCTGTGGAGGTACATCCAGGAAACCTTCAGTGAGCTCAATGCAGAGGATTATTTGAGAATTACCGCATGCATTAATGCACTGCTTGTGAATACAGAGTAGATGCCCTGAGCAGTGAGAAATGAAATAGTAATATATCTACCCCAAAACACCCAGCTCTAATCTGCTCTTCAGTCATCTAGAAGACTTAGCTCCCAAACACAGAAACATCACTTTTGAGAAAACTTACTAGAGCTCCCCTCTGCTGCATCAGAAGACAAGGTGGAGAAGGAATGTTGGCTGCATGTCTCGGGGGAGGGGGAGTGGAGAACAGCTCCTGACTCCGTGATAAGTCAGCCGCAGCACTTTCAGCATCCAGGTCATCTTCCATCTCCACTACCTCATCATCCCGGTCTGCTTTGATATCCGTTGGCTGAGGGGGTGCAGATGTGTCCACAGGAGCCTTGGGAGTGGTTGTGGGATCCCCACTGAGGATGGCTTCCAACTCCTTATAATACCTGCATGTAACCAGCACTGACCAAGACCGCCAGTTTGCCTCCCTGGATCTGTGGTAGCTTATCCACAGCTCCTTCACCTTGGATGTGCACTGCAGCGTGTCCCTCTCATAACTTCTCTCTGCCATGGCCCAAGAAATTGGGCCGTACGTGTCAAAATTCTGCCTGCTGCCGTGTAGCTCTGCCTGCACAGCAAACTCTCCCCAGATGCTGATAAGGTCGAGTACCTCCAGACTGGAGCATGTTTGCTGCATTGAGCCACCATTGCTTTTGGAAAAAACAGCTGCACTCCACACCGAACAAACAGGAAGTGACCACAGGGGAACAATTCAAAAATTCCTGGGACCCACAGGAGGGCGGGGCCCATCATGTGACAGTCATAGAGTGCAGGAGAAAGACCAGAAAGGACGGGATTGGACTTCTGGGACGTTTCCAGAGGCTGATTATTGTGTGATGAGCGTACACACACACTGTAACGCAGAACAGCCATTCTGTGATAACTGCCATCACTCTCATTCAGGAGGTTTACCTGTTGCATGGCAAGAGGGCCGTTGACAAGCAACAAGCAGGATTTGGGTGTGTATGCTCTTTTAGTTATCGCACTCTAACAAGCGTTACTGCGTGATAACTCTGTAGTGTGTACAGGGCACCTCTCTCTCTCTATGTAACTGAGTGGTGATTAAGCAGTAAGCTGACTGGATAACAGTGGTTCCAGCAGAGGAAGAACAGGGTTTTCATGGGTTTTCATTGAAGATTCCTGCAGCCAAAGAACAAGCAGCTGCTTCTTCCTACTCAAGCCTCTCAACTTGGTAACCAGAGACTATAACTGAGATTCAGGTGAACTCCAACAAAACTTTGGGAACACTTGAGTTGACAGTGTTTCTGTGGGGCTGCTCTGTTTAAATTCCTTTTTTTTTCTTGTTTATATGTGTGGTGTGGAAAGAAAGTTGTGGAATAGTAAATGTGAGTTTACAAAATAGCCTCATCATGTTATAGATTTATATAGTAGTTATTATTTTGTTTCTTTTATCATAGGATTTATAAAGTTAATACTTTTACTTTTGTTTTCATTAACTCTGAACAATCTTTATTGTGAGTCCTTTAAGACTGATTCCTGGGTCTCCAGCTGCTTCTCCATAGGAGATTTTTTTTTATTTTTTTATTTTTTTTTGTGGTAGTGGAGAAAGGCAAATTGAGGAAAACTCTAGCCCACCTGAAGATTACATAAATGTATCATAAGAAACATTACACTGTGTCAGGAGTTGGAGGTGAAAACTTCAGAATGTTGCCTGACTTTTTTCCTGGCCATCAAATAGTTTGGATCTCAGGCCCAGCTCCTCACAGGTATTTGATCTCCTAATTTCCACTGAGCTCAGCAGAAGTTAGAGGCCTTAATACTTTTGCTGATTTGTGCCTTAAATCTTTCCCTAAATGCGGCTTCTCAGTGACTTCCTGCTCAGCACAGAACACTCGAGTTTGAGTTCACGTGCTTTGTAGAAGCCTTTTCCCAGCATGCTTGTCTGGTAACTGGCCCTTTAAATCTGGGATGCAGAAGCAGTAATCGTTCTCAGGCTGGCCATATAGTATGTGCTTCCTGTAGGCTGCCCATTCCTTTTCAGCTGGTAAGTATTTTTAACTGCTACAGTATTTTCCTAAAGTTTTCCCTTTCTGTGACTCCTGACACAGTAGATACATACCCTCATTTTTTATTACTCTGCAGAATAAATTTTGTCCAGATAGCATTTTTCTACTACTCCAGCTTATGATAATTGATTTTTACTGTACTCAAGCTTCAGAGAGACCTAATCCTATAAATTCCCATGGGTTTTATAAAACTGTGCCGCCATACTTTATTTTTAAAGTTCTCCACCAAACTTAGTTCTTAAGCATTTAATTAACCAGCAGAATGCACCATCATTTTCAATTTCCCTTTTTCATATCACTGAAATGACAAGGCCTGGAAAAAAAGATCTCAGACACTAATGTATTTAAAACAAATGTATTTTGTGTGTAGGTAAACAGATGTAACACAGAAAGCACAAATTGCCCAAGGCCTGCATAGCAGATAAAAGACCTGTGCAATATCCCTCTTTACTGTCAAATTGCTATTGTTGCATTTAGAAAGAATAGAGTAAACAGATAAAAATTAAAGCAAGTGAGTTGCTATACTTAAAATAAATTCCACTCTAATTGTATTGTTTTCTGAAAATATTCTGTGTTGAAAGTACTCTAGCTAGGGACTTATGATAATGGTCTGAATTTTCTACCATTTGTTTTGATTATTCTATCAAAATAAGTAAAAAGTGACACCAAACCCCCCAGTGGATAACCTCACTCTAGTAGATCTACTATGATATTTAAAGATTTTTACGCTTAAAACTGAGTGTGGTGAATTGTTTGATTTTTTTTTTCTTTCATTGTTGATTTATGTTAAATGATACCCATAGCACTGCTTATTTAAGCCTCTGAGTAGTTCCATTAAAATTGCCACTTTTTTAGCATGAATATGGAAAGTTATGCCTGTTGGCATGCTAGATACATGAATAAATGTATTTTAAACTCCATTAGACTGATGCTTTGGCTGCAAATTGTCTGTCCAGATGCACATATTTTTATTCTAGTCACTCATGATTGGTTTAATTCCTTTAGTTAAAAGAAAGGAATAGGTTCGATAATCTCAAGTATAATTTTTTGCGCAAATCCAAGTTCAAGAAAGTCTCATTTTTAAAAGAGTTTTCAACAATTATTTTAGTCTAGGATGTCGGGGAAAAAATCCTGACATTTCTTCTCTTAGCATTTTAAGATGAATATTGTGGAGCCAGCCTGATAGACCTGTTCTAGACTGACAAAGGACATGCCAATATAAACATCTGTATGTTGCTGTAACTGCATTCACAACAGAGAGTTGCATGGATTTAAATACATCATTTTTTCTACCACATCAATTATATTGATGCAAAAAAACTGAGTGTAGACAAGTCCTAAGTATAGTCTAGAGCCTGGTCTATACTGACTGCAAATTTAGGTGGCAGTTGACAGGAGATAATGTAAGCTAAGTACAGTAACTTGTGTATCTCCCATCGACTTCTTAATGTCTACTTACTGTGGTGTCTCCACTGCACTGTGTCCATGGGAAATGCCCCAGGAAATGGAAATAAAAAATTCTTCAGAGTATCCTGTTCTATAGGGACCACTCTAGAGAAAAGAGTTAGATTGGTCTTGATATGTATTAAAGACCAAAGTTGCAGAGCTTGTAACGAAGAGTAGCAGCAGCAGTAGGTAGGGGGTTTACACCTCCTCACCACCATCACCACCTATTTTAGTATGGTCCTAGGATCTACATGATGGATTCATGCAGGCAGGTTGTTAGATCTAATGTCGAAGGTATGCACATATAAAGAGAGTGGTCATATGTGTTCCTACTAGGTAACTGTCAGAATGAAAGAATATGAGAGGACCAGTATTTAGTTATCTTCACAAGATGATTTTTGAAGAATAATAAACATTCCTGCAAACACTTTACCAGATCATTTATAGAATGGTACTGGCTGGTCCTACATGCCTTCATTAGTCTGTGCCTTCTGATAACTGTTTCTTGTATGAAGAATCTCTGCTTAAATTGCTTTTGATCCTGGTCTTTTCTTTGTTTAGTTCCTGACCAGTAGTATTCTATGTGATACAAGCTAATAGGATCTCGCCTGACTATTCCCTGAAGGGCTCACCTCAGACACTGGATTCCTCTTTTCCAAAATTCATAGGGCAAGTTTCTCTCCTTTTCGGATATAATTTTTCTACGTTTGCAGCCATTCCAAATCATGCCATATGCTATATACTGTGACTATCTCCTTAATACCTTTCCATCATAAAGCAATCGAAATCCTTCACACAGAGTATTGTCCATTGGCTCAATTGAAATTGTGGTAGTGTTCTTGTGATGATTTGAGTCAGAAGGCGAGAGTCTGGTACATGTAAAAAAATAAATACCTGGAAGATGCCTGAAATGATATACAGGTTACTTTAAAAAGTTATTTTCCCTGCTCTACATTCCACCAATCAGTCCTTCATTATGAAGCAATTCATCAAGAAGGATGATGATGATAGGAGACCAGAGGCTTTGCAAATAGAACGGCCACATACATATAAATGATGACCATAGTTGAGGATGTAAGTCTGAGCCCAGTGAGTTAAACCCAATGTATGAAACGGAGTATGTTGTGTATGGGATGAAGACTATATAGCAGCTCCCCAAATCCAGGCATTCAGGCAATTCAAATGAAATAAGTAAGGGTCTTACTGTAATCTTCACAACTATACACATATGCTTGTGTAACTGTGAAAAGAGAAAATCAAATTCAAACTCTTCTAATATCCTGTTGCTTACCTATACCTTTTTCTTTTTCCTCTGTCAGGAAAAAATGCATCATCTTAAAATCTTGGGTCCACAGTGGTAGCCAAAACTATTTTTTGTGCCAAAAGGAACAGAAATGTCTAGCATTTATAAATTTGTAAATTCTATAAGTACACTAGAAAAGGCTTCCTCACTGCTGTATTTAGCACTACATAAGTTAAGAACGAAATGGTGCATTCTTCATAGGAAAGATTGTGTATTAAAACATATTTATTAATATATCTTGTCAACCTTAGTATAGTTAAATTACAATATCTTCAATCCTTTTTATGTTCTTTTTCACCTCATTCTGCAAATGCTTCAGCCTTCCTCTATAATATGTAAAATATCTGGAAATATGCCTGTCACTTTTCCACAGTTTTTATTCTCTTGCACTAGTTTGACTTAGTGTACTTATTGGTAGATTGAACATATATAGATGGGTATTCATTAATTTTCTACCAACACTTCACATTTCCCCAAGGAGACTAGGGGTTGAGGGAAAAAAATCACATTGAGTGAGGAAGAATGGACGCTATTAGAGGTTTCCTGGGTTAGTAGACTAATGATATCTAAGGCCAGGAATAGAAATTAAAAGTAAACTGAGAACATTTGGCTAAATATATGATTATTCACACAAACATTGTACTCTCCAACAAAAAACAACATATATATGCAGACTGGGGAAAAGAACAGAGGACCCAAGTTCCGTAAAGGACTTAACTATGTATTAAAGACATGGGTTGTGCTGAATGCTATGTCTTTGATCATTATCCTCTAGACTTCTATCACTTCTGTCTAGGCTAAGTGAAGAAGGCACTACTCTGGAATACAGGACTGAGTTCCTGACTCCTCTACTGTGCTTCTGGGTTATCTTAGATCTTATACTTTACCTCTCTGTTCCTCCCTACATGTGAAATTGAGATAATGATATCAACCTCCTTTGTAACACGCACTTTGGAATTTGCGAATGAAAAGTTTATATATAAATTTCTGTATTTAAAGAATCAACAACTGTACTAACTATGTGCACAATGGATTCTGCTCTGGCATCTAACAATTCACCCATTTAAATCAAACAGATAACTGCAATAGAAAAATATAGATATTAGGGATGGGCAACCTTTTGGAAATAGTAAGACTCTTCTTGTCTTAAAGATTTCCAGATGTAGGTTGCAGGATCAAGATAATTTAGGTGTTTAGAATATCTTGGAATAGCACCCAGTGCTCATGTTTATCTGAATTGAACCTGATCAATAGAGCTGGGGAAAGGATACAAAAATTGATTTGCAAATATTTTACAAATACATATGGTGAGCTCATTCATGTTATGAGGAGGATCAGATTATTTATCTTTTGCAAGTATTCTGACAACTACCCATTTATTTACGAAAATGTTAATATATTCTGGAAGTTTCATATATGATTTGCTTGACATTCTTTATTCTTCTCTTGAAAAGCTTGTGGCATCCAGTCAGAGCCAGAACAATACCCTTTTGGGTTAGAAAAAAATTATTCTCCATGAATAACATGTCATGAATTTTTCACATCACCAACATCTTGTTTGCTAACTTTCTCATAGACTGAAATGTGTTCACATGAGATATTTGGGCTTCATTCTGAATTGCATCTCTATTTACCACAGTACATAAGCACGTGCCTATAGTTTTGCATGTGTTTCAGTGATTTGCTGAATAGGGATGGACAGAGGCATGTACTTAAATGCTTTGCTAAATTTTGTCTTTAACAAATACTAATACATCCATACTAATTAGAATCAGCTTGCAACTCATTCACAATTTAAAAAATGGGGGTAAATTGGTTTGACATGGTATTAACAATCAATAATTTAACCAACTCTACCTAACATTGAACCACTTTAGGTTCCTATAGGAGTATTCGCTTTAGATCAGAGAGGAGGCTACATACAACACAAATAGATAACTGCATGGACTCAAGAATGATGGAATTTTCTGGATAATGTTTACCAAGAACAGCAAAAGGAAATTCTTAGAGAGGAATGAAATGAAATAAATCCAGATCAGTCTCTTAATAATCTACACATTCTGCTTGCAGCACTCAGAAATTCCTATTTGGGACTTTGAGTCCCCAGGCTCATCATGTAACACTCACAAAGAACAGCGGAAAGATCAGTTGCTCCGAGTTTAGTCAACAGCATCTTGCATAAAGATAACTTGATAGATGTATGTCGGTGCTTATTAAATGAATTGGACAGTGTATTATAATCGGTGGCAGCTGGATTTAAATATCTGCTTTGAAAGAAAATGCTGTGTTGCTTCTAACAGACAGCTAATACATTATTGCAGACAGGAACTATGCTTACATTAACATATTAGGCAAGATTCAGTTCTACCAATGGCTGTCATGTTTGTGTTTGCTTATGTTATAATAAATTACTATTTATTTAGGAATAAAACTGAACACCGAAACCTCTTTATGAGTCTCTTTATTTGCCAATGGCAGGCAACCCTCAAGTGGGTGTACGGTATGCCTGAGGAAAGGAGAGCAGTGACCTGGAAACTAATCGTTTGGCACTTCATGTCAGTATGTTGACATAGTGACACTAGATGCAGCAAATGGATAGCATCTGGGTATGCTTTGAAAAGCCAATAAAGTAAATTGTGCAAGGATGGGAGGATTCAGGGACACACAATGCTTCCTTCATCCAAAGAATTACATTTCTTAGATATAGTAATAAATATGACATCGGTTAGAATACAAACACAAGGCCTACCAAAGTCCATACTTAAGTCCTTTTTAAGTCATGTTTCCAAGGTTTCATTGATGGATAGATATCTTTGGCTATGTGTGGTGGTATCACTGGTGCCCGGCACACGGGGCATGGGCCCTGACTCCCAGTGCCAGTGCCCCAAGCACGGCTGGGGCATGGCCAGGGTCGGCAGTGGCCGAATCTGGCCCCGACCCCTGGCAGGGACCTGGGGCCTGGCAGCTGGAAGCGGTGGGATACAACCCCGACCCTGGCTGGGGACCCTGGGGCCCAGGCAGGGTCGGCAGCGGCCGGATCAGGCTTCTCCCCCCAGCTTGGGATCTGGGGCCAGGCTGCCTGCTGGCGGCAGCAGGAGCTCGATCTGGGCCCTGGAAGGCAGTGATACCCCTGGCTATATGAACAGGAGTGAATTTAACACACCTAGAATAAAGGAAGAATAGGGAGGAAGATGAAAATTGAGACTATAAAGTATCAAAACATGAGTAGAAAATGTGACTTGTATTTTCTTCCGATGGAAATGCTGTTTCAAAGTAGCACCTCCTTCCTTTTTATAAAATTTGGGGAAAAAAAGTTTATTTTATTAGCTTTTCCAGCCATTTTTTCTTCTTCCTTCAGTGTGATGAAACAATAATTCATTAAGGAAAATTACGGTATCTCATCACTTTTTAACAGAAAATTCTGGAATGTCATTTTTCTAATGAGCCAAGAACACTTAGCCTCCTGAGACTCATGTAAAATACAGTAAGCATTATGCCATTTTACAGATGGGTAAAATGAAGAAGAAAACTTAAATGGCTTGTTCAATTCATATAGACAGTCATTGTCAGGTCACCAGAAAGTTAACAGTCAGAGTCTCATTATATCCCCTTCTCTGACCTCTCATCCAAATACTGCATTTCATGTATCACATCTTAAAAATTCCCAATAGATGTCCTATAATTTTACACCAAGGCAGTATTGGAAAGTTTGTTGCAGACTGTCACATCCTTATTGCTGTAAAGAGGATTTGTGGTCCTAACCATGGTCCCAGTTTTGTTTAAACTTGTCATTCAAGTATCCTACTGCTAAGTTTTACCTGTGTACTTTACTTTACATGGTTTTAGAAAGAACACTATTTTTCTTTATAATATACAGATAAGTTATAAAGTGTGACTGTATTACCTAATTGTGGCATAGATTATTCTAATTTTTTGTTTTCTCCTCATTCAAAATGCAATTGTAGACTATGCTATGAAATATTGACACTTTTCCAGGGCTCCCAATAACTAGAACTGCAGCCACAAATAAATTAGGAATATCATGCCATTCAGTTTGAAAGGAGATTACTATATAGATTTTATAGCATTACTATTTAATGTGTGACACAAGACATTATAAGATTTTAGGTCTCTTGATAATTATTTCTTCATACTTCTGGTTCATTTTCTCTGTTCAATGCAATCATCCTTCTAGGCCATGGTTCTTTTGGAGGACATCCTAATAATTGATACTCTCACTGAAACAGAAGGCGACACCTTCCCAGTATTGCCAACCCCCCAAAAACATGAGATTGACTTAAAATCATGTTTTAAAAAGATACATTTTGAGGTCTTTGTCTTCAAGTTTCTGAGCCTTTATACTAGGTCACATTTTCAAGTTTTTCTCCACAACTGTGAAGGCTAGAAACCATTTTTAAAAGTATAGGGTTACCAGACAAAATAGCATGACTCCAGGAGCTGATACTTTAAGCAAAGCATCCAATATCATGAGACTCAATGAAACTGTGAAAGTTAGTAACACTGTCTTCCCAACAGGACTCTCTAGGAGGTTGTTAGGTTGATATCATTACCTCTTCTTGCAGCCTGGTAGGACTGCCAGCACCACGAACACACTGAGGACTGCTGGTACTGTCTTTATCGGATTAGTGCTTGCACTCAGTTTCTTGTTCCATCAAAGCTGGTGTTGCATAACAAACATCTTTCTTGGAAGCCAAAATCTCATGGGAGAAGCGGAGTGTAGTGGTCAGTGTCTTTTGGAATGTCTCTGACTATGGAAATCCCAGCGTGCACTTTCTAAAGCAGTGGAATTCTTTCAGACTTGCTGGAGCACATCCAGCTCATCAAGGAAACCCAACAAATCATCATCTTAGCTGACAAAGTTTTCTTTTGTCTATTGAAAAGGACAATAAGAAATGTTCCTGTACCTTTTGATTTGGATTGTATTTTTCCCTTTGTATAATATGAATAGAGCAGTGTGTGCTGCTCATGGAAACTCTTTGTTTAAAAACAAATAAAAACTGCCAAGATCAATAGTAATTTTCTTCAGTAATTACCATGTGACAAAGTTATGAAACCATCAGATGTTCACT
The DNA here is from genome assembly GCA_007922175.1 of Pelusios castaneus. Taxonomy (NCBI): domain Eukaryota; kingdom Metazoa; phylum Chordata; order Testudines; family Pelomedusidae; genus Pelusios; species Pelusios castaneus. Next base: position 1,850,563 of record ML685870.1, on the reverse strand, counting down.
GAAATTGTACAACTTTCATTATTTGGATACAAGTCTAAACGATCTCTAACAAACTGTCATCAGTTGCTGGAAGTGCGTGTTAGCGTTATGACAAATTACATATTGTGATTCTCATTTGCATTTGCAGGTACTCAAATTGCTCAATGACATTTCAGACATGTTTGTCAACAAAAGAGTGTGTTGAAGTAAAAACATTGGTGAGCAGCTATGTGTTGGCTTTTTGTGAGACATTTATCACCTTGGTATCAAAACTCCAATGGCTAGTAAGGATGACATCATAAAATGATTTCCTCTATTAACTTGAGACTTATATTTTCATCTAATTTCTTAAGAGAAATAACCCTTGGAGGAATCATTTTAAAACATGCCAGGAAGGAATGGTATTTTTAAAAATAGTGTAGAATGTGCTTTTTCATCAGCGATACCACAGTAGCTGATGTCTATGTTTTGCTGCATAACCAGTAAATAGATATGGCCCTACAGTATATTTATAGAAGAAGTCAAAGCCTGATCAACAGCCCAGAGAATTTAGTGGTCAGGCTCTCATAGCCTTTGTGAGCATTGAGTCAGACTTCCAGTGCTCAGTGATGTGAAAAACTGATCTGGATTCCAGAATTCTGAGTTCCATGTCCTCATATTTCACTTGTGCAGGTGGGCTGTACATGAAGGATATCTTGATGGAAGCATAGTACTATAATCAGGAGCTCTGAACTGAAATGAATTTAGCGTGTGTCAGACCCTCAGGAAGAACAGCTAGCATAAAAGATGGATGTCAGTGCAGACAGAATATTAGTCAATAGCAGAGCTAGAAAATGCAGCATAATAGGCTATGTCTACACTTGGATTAATGAATAATTTTATGAATAAAACCTGCTGATTCCCTTTGTTGACATCCATGCCCCCCTCTTTAATCACTTAACTGATAATTATGCAAACAAGAGATCTGAACAATTACAGATGTTCATAGATAATTTGCAGACAGAAACAGGGACTTGTTCCCCTATAAGGTTTATATATTCTAATCCATCAACAGAAATGGTAACACCTTGATTGGATAACCTATCATATGGTATGAATAGTGAATATTCATTGTGGCTAATCACAAACATACAATCAGTTTAAACTTGTTGGCATTAACTATTTCTCAAACAATTGTGAATGATGAACAAATAAATAAAAGACATGCCCTGATCACAGGTTATTCACAAACAGAACATTGAGTTATGGTAATCAAATAGATAATTTGCAATGAACAATTTGATCAGCTGTATTTGGAAACAATGAGACCCTCCGAGAGAGCCCACTATCAATTCATATTTTGTATTCAAGCTTATGTATTCTTAGCTCTGCAACCTGAAGGCTTGAAGATA
>ML685870.1:1829642-1849183 GCA_007922175.1 Pelusios castaneus | reverse complement strand
CTCCAGCCCGAGCAAGAATATTTATGCCACAGTTTTATAGCCCTACAGCCCAAGCCAGCTATCATGGGCCTGCCATGGATGTTTTACTATAGTATAGACATACCCAGAGAAACAGACTCACAAAAACTGTTGTTGCTTGTTTGGTATATATACTGATAAATAAATAACTTTAGATCTTTTGTGCCCAGAAACTATCACTGGCAAAACATTAATACATAATAATAATTAATAAAATATCTATCATTGTCAGTATGCAGGTAAATGCATGTTATTCTTTGGAATAACACCAAAGAAGTCAAAGGAATTTGTCCCTGCCAGCAGGTAGAGGATCTTGGGGAGCAGCTGCCACACACACACACGCTAGTGAGGTTTGAATTAATAAGTGTTTTTATTGGGGGTGAACAAGGGTAAATGGAATGGGGCAGTGAGGTGTATAGGGGGTACTGGGAGATGGGCCTCTCTATTGAACAGTATAGTGTCACAGTGGTGGAATCGATGTAAACCAGTGTAAATTAATATAAACCAATGTAACTTAATATAAACCAATGTAACTTAATATAAATCAATGTAAATTAATATAAACCAATGGGGTTTTTTACAAGTACAAACATACAAGGCAACTGTATCAATGAGAGAGTGAGGTTAAGGGAAATGGCCAGGGAGTATGGGCAGGCAGTAGCAGAGAGTTAAGGAAAGAAAACAGCAGCAGAGGCTGCAGTAACAGAGGCTGCAGTGAGCCTTGAAGACCTGCAGGGGGAGTCCTGGAAAGTAAGGTTAGGGGAAATGGCCAGGGAGTATGGGCAGGCAGTAGCAGAGAGTTAAGGAAAGAAAACACAGCAGCAGAGGCTGCAGTAGCAGAGGCTGCAGTAAGCCTTGAAGACCTGCAGGGGGAGACCTGGAGTAGTCAGTCTGCAGGCCAGGTGTGGAGGCACTGAAGACGGGCTGGAGCGTGCTTGGAGCAGAGGGGAGCAGGGGAACAGACCAGGGCAGTCTGTAAGAGTGTACCTAGAGGCTGGGTTAAGGAGCAGAGGTGGGGGTGGGGTGAGTAATCAGTGGCAGAGGAAGAGGGAAGAGTACAGCTGCAAGGGATTCAGCAAGAGGCACTGAAGCCCTGCAGGGTGAGGCTCAGAGCAGTCTTCAGGAGCCTGCAAGCTAAACACAGAGGAATCAAAGAAGAAAGGCAGTGAGGGGCTGCAGAGGGAATCTTAACAAAGCTATTACAGGGTGCAATAATAAAACAATGTAACAATGATAAAACTAAGGAAGAAAAAAAACTAACAGCATATTAAAGGTAAAACCTACAATGTTAAAACTTAGCACACTAATTAGCAACAGTATACCAGCAGCAAACTTGCTAAGCAGCAGCAGCAGCTGACTTGCAACAGTGAAAGTTAATAACACTTACAATGAAACTTAACACAGCTAGGGCAACCAGTATAATAAAACTTAAACTTAAACTTAGTAACAACTTACAATGAAATTTTAACACAGCTAAGGTAACCAGTACAAGAGAACTTAACACAATTAAGATAACACACTAACAAAACTAAGCAGTTTGAGGCTGGAACAGCTGGGGGCAGAAAGCTCCAGGCACGGTCCCCAGAGGCAAACAGCTCAGCAGCGGCACGGCTTATGCTGCCACGGTAGAAAGGAACCGCAGAGCAGGAGGGGGTCTCTGTTACAGACCTCAAGGTAAATTTAGAGAGAGTTTGAGAGGGGGGAATCTTACCAATCCCCAGGAGAGCAGCAAGGACAGAAACTGAGGCAGCAGCAGCATAGATGAGTGCAGAGAGGACTCAGTTCTTGAAGTTCGTGGTTCAGGCGATTCGTTGTTCGTGGGAGGGGGGTTTAAAATGGGGGTACGCTCAATTAAATAGCCAGGAGCGGAGAAAGGTCCCCCAAAGACCCCAGGGTGATCAGGCCAGGAGGCAGTGCAGGAACCTATTCTGGGGGCTGGCCCCAAAATGTCTGGTTTTTAAAGGCAAACTTAGGCAGCTTCCCGCCAGTAATTCTGATAGGCTCCCTGAATTACAGGGGCGGAGAGAGGGCAGGGAAAGCTGTAGGACAAGTCCGGGCAGAGTCCTGGGCTGCAGGTATGTGACTCATAGTCACAGGTATTGGTGTGTGACTCATGCCCTTTGTGAAAAACGAGCCATATTGGTCTTGCACTCCTGGGCATTGTCCACCCTACGCCGAGCCAGGGCTGGAACAATAGTTAAGGTGCCTCCTCCTTAGGCAGGGCCATGGCACAAAAGAAGCTGAAAGAAAAGGGCCATTCCCATGAGCAGCCTGGGAGGGGTGGCCACACAAACAGGGGAGACAGAAACTGGCACAGGGGAACATCTGTCAGGGACAGAATTCTCCAGATTTACACCATTTTCAACGAGTGCATAATTTGGCCCAGCGATTTTAAATATGCTTTGGTTTAACTTGATGATTGACACAGCAGAAAAAAAAGGTAGACCTGGTAGAATTGAATCTAGTTCATTGACAGCAGCGGATCTGTAGTCACGCCCGGCAGGTCTAAAATTGAGACATGAGATCTTGGATGCTTTTGCCCTACTTAATTAATAACAATAACAATCTGTGGGTTTATACCCAGTATTTCATTGTTCACTAGGGTAAATCCACTCTTGTATTATTATTAATATTATTATCACTTCTTTCTGATCTCACGTGTCCTATTTTTCTTTCCTTCTTGTCTTCTGTGTTTCCTTCTAGGGCTATCATATATATTTTAGGCAATAAAACTGATGAGATCTGCTAAAGACATAAGATGCAAAACCAGAGCTTACAGATAGTTATGATGTTATCCGTATTGTTATCTAAATGTTGGCAAGTATTCTATTCACCACCATAAACTCCCGTAAAGCGCTGACTTTACAAAGTTTATTAAAAACAAATCAATATGTTTAAAGAGACAAACTAATAAACATAAAAGTATTGACATTTTAATAATATCTTGATTAAAAATCATTCTTCAGGGTTGGAAGGACTTCTCTTTATTAATTTTAGGAAAACATTCACATTATCCACATGATTATTTCAAATATCATAAATATAAAAGTAACAGACTATTTTTTTTCTGTAATGTGCAGAACCCTGTATAGAAATAAATTAAGATTAATCCACTTTGATACATCTCAGTTTCACCTACAGATAGGATTCTATGCTAGATATTCCTTTTTACATGGTAGGCCAGAACCTCAGCTCACATAAATTAGTATATATATATATATATATTAACTTCAATGGAATTGTGCTGACAAACACCTTCTGAGGACCTGGCCATTTGCATTTTTTGTCATTGATAAAACTCTGCACATTTTTTGAACTGAAGATAAGTGTTTAAGAGAATAATAGATGGAAAAAAGAATACTGAACTCAGAGTTCTATGGACAATTGTACTGTGGGGGGAAAAATCAGCTTTAAACTGCTGCTGGGGCTCCATGGGAACCTATACCACCAACTGGTACAGTACCAGGGACATTTCTTGTCTGTAGGCCTTTGTCAAGAGGATACATCTTTCCTTTTATCTTATGACAACAGTTTAGACAAATAATGAAAAAAGGGTGTAGCTCAATAGTAATTTTTAAATAGACTTCAAAAATAGATGAATACTGGGTTTGAATTAAAGCATGTGAATTCTATTTTCTATGCTACCTAAGATTGCTGCTCTTAACAGTTACTTCACCACTGTGTAAGGTACTGGTTATTCGAAATATAAGAAGATATTGCAGATACCCCATTTGGTAATAATTGTAAAAATGTCAAACTGTTACTGTTAACAACACAGTATTAGAATAATACTGTTCATATTGGTGTCAATGTAAGTTGTCATAGACAGCTAGAATATGCTTTATAAGCATTATAGGCAAAATCCGCAAAGAGATGCGAGTGCTTAAATTCTTAATATGGCAGGACCTAACATTTAGGTGTCTTGCCACCCAGTGGAATCCACAGCCCTGACTAGATACCCTGTCTCCCTATACAATGCATGGGCAGAGATAGGCACCTAAGAATTGGACCTACAAAAGCCAGCAAGCAAAGTGGAGAGCTGTCTAAGATAGTTAATAGCCAATGCTAAGGAGAGGGGCATGGCTTAGACTCATAGACTTTAAGGTCAGAAGGGACCAGTACGATCATCTAGTCTGACCTCCTGCAAAATGCAGGCCTCAAGACCTCACACAGCCACTCTAGCAATGGGCCACCGACCTATGACTGAGTTATTTACCTCCTTAAATCATGATTTAAGGACTTTAAGATTCAGAGAATTTGCCATGCCCTGTGCTACAGAGGAAGGCGAAAAATCCCCAGAACCCAGGCCAATCAGCCCTTGGGAAAAATTCCTTCCTGACCCTAAATATGGCGATCAGTTAAACCCTGAGCACTTGGGCAAGTCTCAACAGCCAGTTATCCAAGAAACAATTCTCTGTAATAACTCAGAACCACTCCATGCACTCTCCCCTCTTACGCTACTTATATATCCACCACCTATAGCCAAATATCAGTCAATTTCCAAAATAAACTAATCATACCATCCCCTCCATAAATTTATCAAGCTCAGTTTTGAAAGCAGTTATGATTTTTGCCCCCACAACTCCCCTTGGAAGGCTATTCCAAAACTTTATTCTTCTAATGGTTAGAAACCTGTGTCTAATTTCAAGCCTAAATTTCTTGATGAACAGTTTATAACCATTTGTTCTGGTGTCCACATTGGTGCTGTACTCAAATAATTCCTCTCCCTCCCTGATATTAATCCCTCTGCTATATTTATAGAGAGAAATCATATCCTCCCCATAAGCTTCTTTTGGTTAGGCTAAACAAACCAAGCTTCTTGGCTATGTCTACACTTGCAAGTTAGTTCGAATTAAGGAAGCTTAATTCGAATTTACTTAAGCCTTGGCCACACTAGGCTTTCATTAGTTCAAATTAAGGGCTTCTTTAATTCATACTAATAAATTTGATTGCTTAGGTCAAACTAACACTTAATTCAAAATAGTTAGTTCAAATTAACTCAATGTGGCCATATTAGTTCGAACTAACTGCTTAGTTCGAACTAATCGGCAGATTGACCTTCCTGCAACTGACTAATTCGAAATAAGCAAGTGCCCTGCATGGCCATGGCTAGTTTGAACTAGCATTCTAGTGGGGCCATGCTAGTTTGAATTAAGTTAATTCGAACTAACTAAAATTAGTTCGAATTAGTTAGTTCGAATTAACTAATTCAAACTAGCTTTTGTAAGTGTAGACATAGCCCTTGAGTCTCCACTCATAGGGCAAGTTTTCCACTCCACAGACCATCCTTGTAGCCCTTCTCTGCACATGTTCCAATTTGAATTCATCCTTTTTAAATATGGGGGACCAGAACTGCACGCAATATTCCAGATGGGGTTTCACCAGTGCCTTAGCCCACATTCCTCTCAAGAAATTAGGCATATAGATCTGGACTGGAAAGAGGTGCCTCATTTCCCTTTGCAATTCACAGACATGATCCCTCTCACAGAGTCAAGAGGTGAACCCTTTCTTGCAAGGAAGGACTGCCTCCCACAAAGTTGAAGGGAAATCAGCTTTCTCACCTTTAATCCCAATGGTTAAGGTAAGCACCAAGGATGTGAGAGATCATTGTTCAGTTCCTCCCCACTACCTGATGTGGTCAATGAATTTGAAGTTGAATTTCCCACTTCCAAGTGGGGTCCCTAACCACAGGACTATAGTGTCATTATCTCTCTCTCTAGCCCAATCCATATTTTTATACACAGTGGATCAGCTTCAACAGGAGACACTGAGAGCTCCATATGAGAATATCCCATAAGAGAGTGGTTAGGGTACTCTTTCAAGGAGTGGGAGACCCCTGTTTAAATCCCTATGCCACAGATTGGGGGGAGATGGGGAGGATTAAACTGGTGTCTCCTATATCCCAAGGACTACACTAGGATGTAAATGTTGGAAACTGTAAATTTCTGGAGCACTGAAGAGCATTCTATTTCCACCCTAAGATAGTTCTAACTATATTGTCTTAAGGGTTTCCAATGTCACTGCTTACTGCTGTATGTTCAATGGAGGTAATCTTATTAATAATTGAGTTATTTGCGAATATCAATTTTACAAATAATTGGAGTTATTTTATTGCTCATTAGCTGTTATATTAATCTTGCAAATAATTGTTCTTGAGCACACAATGAGCAATATAATAGTAAGTTTGTATTTCATTCTATATAACTCTTAATTCTCCCATGTACTGTTAATTGCAGTTAGGTTGTGCATACACATTTGGTTTAGCCGATCAGTCAATTAGTGGCTGTCACCTTTGCTCTTAAAGAATTGCAACATTTATTATTAGCCATTTATTAATATTAGCCATTAATTATTAGCCATTTATTAATAGTAATTATTAGTGGCTATTACCTTTGCTCTTAAAGAATCACAACATTTACCTGAAACATGTGACCTTTTTCACTGATACCTACAGTAATTAAACAGAATCAAGAGACCACAGTCATCAAGTGATCATTTTCACTGTTGAAAATGACTAACAAAGGGTTATTTTTCAGAAGTGCCTAAGTCCATTTTTTTAAAGAGATCTAGGCACTTAGGAGACTATATCTCAGTGGTTGTGTCTACAACTGTAAATTAAGTCGACTTAAGCTTGCTTAAGTCGACTTAATTTACTCTGTCTCACTACACTTTCCTTAAGTCGACTTAAGTTGACTTTCTAAAACCTCATTTTAAGTCGACTTTCTGCTTAAGTCGACTTTCTAAAGTCGACTTGAGCCAGTGTAGATGTGGAGTACCCCTAAGTCGACTTTAAGTCAACTTAGGGGACTCCAGGACTCCCCCATTGCCCTCCCTGCCAGGGTGGCCAGCACAGGGAGAGCCTGGCATGTCCCCCTAAAGGGCAGGGCATCCTGCCTCTATGCCCTGCCAGGGTCCCTTTCCCCTTTTGCCCCATTGTACCCAGGTACAATGGGGCAAAGGCTGAGCCCCCTGGCACTTGGCAAGGGGTCCCCCCCCCCCGCCACCATGCACCAGTCCCAGGTCCACCTAGGCCCTAGAAGTCGACCTAGGCATCCAATGTGGATGCTCTAGGTCGACTTTGTAGGGTCCCCTCAAAGTCGACTTAAAATTTAAGTGTGGACATGCTAAGTCGACCTAAATTAACAAGTGTAGACATAGCCAGTGAAAGTCAATGGGACTTAGTCTCCTAGAAGTCTACCTTGTTTTTAAAAAGTGGCCTTCAGCACTTTTGAAAATTTTACCCCAAGTATGCATAGCATATCTTATGGAACTACAGTAAATATTTTAATTAAAAAGATATGAAATAATGACATTATTTCCCTTAGTATGTAAACAGTGTGGCTTTTGGTCATTGGTTTTGTTCAGGAGAAGAGAGAGAGAGAATCATGGGAATTAAATTAATTAGGATTTGATTAATTGCAAATGTCCCATTCATTGTTTGAGAAGGTTTCCTATAATACCTCATACAAATGATATATTGGCTTGATGATTGATTAAAGTTGTCTAGATTATATCTGGAGAGGATTGATGGTAATTTCACAGTGGTATATAAGTCATGAAGAATTCCATCCTCACCCATGCAGTCCTATAGAAGTAAATGAGGTACTTTGAAAGAAACAAAACACAGAATTTGAGTCAGTTTGGCTATGTCTACACTAGCAATTTAAGTTGACTTAAGGAGGCTAAAGTCGACTTAAATTAAGCCATGTCCATACTAGGTTTTCATTAAGTCAATTTAAGAAATGCCTTAAGTCGACTTTATAACAACCACTCATTAGTTCGACTTAAGAATTAAGTCAACTCCTTAAGTTGACTTAAGGACAGTGTAGACATAGAGTAACCCTTAAGTTGACTTTATTAAGTTGACTTTAATAAGGTTGACTTTAAGTCGACTTAAAGTCGATCTTATTAAGTTGACTTAACAAAGTCGACCTAACTTTTTCTAGTGTAGACATAGCCTTTATGTATATTGCCATGGCTCATTTCACCTAATCCTTAAACAGAACTGCTAATTCTAAACCATCCCAAAAAGGCTCTGAACTAAAATGTATAACAGAAAAAAAAATCCATTGAGGGGTTAATAAATTAGAGCAATGGTTCCCAAACTATTGGTCCTGTGACACTTTTAAAGACTAACAGATTTATTTATCACATGAGCTTTCATGGGAGAAAATCCCACTTCATCAGACGCTTTGAAGATGGGAAATTTACAGAATGGGAAGAAATTAAATGCAGGGGAGTGTATGACATAGGATCAGGTCAGGCTGTAACAGCAAATCACAATAGGTGTTAGGATTCAATCCTGAGGAACAGCACATAGAGGAAGGTGAGGTCAAATCACCTGTTGTAATGAGAGAAAAATCCATAGTCCCTGTTTAACCACAAGGCAACTGAGTCAAATTTGCATATAAATTCAAGTTCTGCAGTTTCTCTTTGAAGCTGTCATTTGTTATTCAACTTTTTCAGCACAGCTATTAGCAAGTCGTCAATGGAATGAGCAGAGAAATTGAAGTGTTCCCCTATTGGTTTTTTAGTGTTGCAATTTCTGATGTCAGATTTTGTCCATTGTGCCCATTGCAAAGCAAGATTCCCACAAAACCCGATAGATAGAACTCATTCCACCCCCAGTGTGCATAGGGTGTGTCCTTCACTTTTTCATGACCCCCGTACTGACCATTATAGTTTTATTGTCCACCTCTAAAAGGGGTAGGGGCCTCAGCCCTCCCCTCCAATTATCTGCCACCTCTGGGTTTGCTCATGCTACCCACTGGCCACTCACACCATCCACTGGCACCACTGCTGTCCGCTGGCTCTGCCTGCTGGTCACACCCACCACCCACTGGCTCCACCTGCTGGTCACATCTGCTGTGTGCTGACAAGATGCTCTTCGGGTGGACCTCAGTCAGTTTTTCAGTGGATTCAGCTCTCAGAGAAGTTTTCACTCCTCCAGTGATTTCAGCTCAATCAAAATAACAAAAGAGACTCCACAAGGAATCTTTAGGTTTATCCTTTAACAATAGGTGGGGAGGTAGGCATCTGCCTGAGGCACAGCTCCAGCAGAACTATGACTACGGATTTTCCTCTCATTACAACAGGTGATTTGACCTCACCTTCCTCTATGTGCAGTTCCCCAGGATTGAATCCTAAACCTATTTTGATTTGCTGTTACAGTCTGACCTGATCCTATGTCATACACTCCCCTGCATTTAATTTCTTCTCATTCTGTAAGTTTCCCATCTTCAAAGCATCTGATGAAGTGGGATTTTCTCCCACGAAAGCTCATGTGATAAATAAATCTGTTAGTCTTTAAAAGTGCCACAGGACCAATAGTTTGGGAACCACTGCTCTAATTTATTAACCCCTCAATGGATTTTTTTTTCCATTATACATTTTAGTTCAGAGCCTTTTGGGGATGGCTTAGAATTAGCAGTTCTGTTTAAAGATTAGGTGAAACGAGCCATGCTAATATACATAAAGGCTATGTCTACACTAGAAAAAGTTAGGTTGACTTTATTAACTCTGTAGCCTTGCCCACGTGCTCAGGGTTTAACTGATCGCCATATTTGGGGTTGGGAAGGAATTTTCCTCCAGGGCTGATTGGCCTGGGCTCTGGGGTTTTTTCACCTTCCTTAGTAGCACAGGGCAGTTTCTACCGGTGAATTCTCTGTATCTTAAAGTCCTTAAATCATGATTTAAGGAGGTAAAAAACTCAGTCATAGGTTGGTGGCCTATTGCTGGAGAGGCTGGATGAGGTCTTGAGGCCTGCATTTTGCAGGAGGTCAGACTAGATGATTGTACTGGTCACTTCTGACCTTAAAGTCTATAAGTCTATGAGTCTATGGCTACCCCTTTGGAACCAAACTATTGGTTGTGACCCCAAATGGGGTCATGCCTTCACAAGATGTGGTCACAGAAATCTCTAGTATGTGGAGCAAGATAGTGTTTAACAAGCTGACTGAGGTCCTAGCAGGAATTACTTCATTAAAATGTCATTGTGATGACAAAAAGTTTTGTTACCCCTGGATGGTTGCATCTACACTGGTAAATTAAGTCGATTTAAGCTTGCTTAAGTCGACTTAATTTACCTTGCGTCTACACTACAGTTTCCTTAAGTCAACTTAAGCAGCTTGCTTAAGTAGACTTAAGGAAAATAAAGTCGACTTAATGAAAATTAAGTCGACTTTATTAAACCTGCTTCCTAGTAGACCTAAGGCTTAAGTCAACTCCCTAGAGTCAACTTAAGACCTAAGTCTTAAGTCAACTTAGGGCTACCCCAGGGCTACACCAATGCCCTCCCTGCCGGGGGGGCACAGGGGTAGCCTGCTATGCCCCCCCACCTGGCAGGGCAGAGCCCTTCCCACCCTGCCCCTATACCCTGCCAGGGTCTCTGTCTCCCTTTGCTCCATTGTACCTAGGTACAATGGGGCAAAGGCTGAGCCCCCTGGCATTGGGCAAGGGGTGCCCCCCCTGCCCCTGTGGACCTGCTCTTGGTCCCCCTAGCCCCACAAAGTTGACCTAGAGCATCCAGTGTGGACGCTTTAGGTCGACTTTATTTTTAAGTGTGGACACACTAAGTCAACTTAACTAAGTCGACTTAGTTAAGTTGACTTAGTTAAAGTCGACTTAAATTCACAAGTGTAGGCATAGCTGATAAGAGGCACATCAGTTCAAAATCTCTGATGCAATTGTGGCGTTTTTTTGAAGTATCACAGGTAGTTCAAATGTGAAGATGACCTACATGGATAACAGCAGCTTTTCAAAGAAAGCCCATGTTTAGTCAACATCAACAAAACATAAATCTTAACTAAAATAGTTCAAAGTATTTATTAGATGCTATGCAAAAAGAAGATCAGACAAATATCTGGTGAATGTTGTGCAGACATTTAGGTTTAAAATCCATGTTAGTAATTACATTAGAAGTGCTGCTACTAAATAGATAAGTTAGCTGTGTCAGATGTATCTGCCTGTGTCTGGCTTTGGCATAGTCAAAATTATGATTTCCAAGATAGAAGAAAAGTGGCTACATTGCACGCACATGGAATATCATCCTTGGAAAGAGAATACAATGGGCGATGGAACAGCTGAGTGTGGATTTTGGTCTTTGACCCAGAGGCGGCTTTTGGGGTAGGCGAGGCAGGCAGCCGCCTAGGGCCCCAAGCAGTAAGGGGCCCCATCAGGGGCGGTTGCCTACTTCACCTAGCAGGGGTCAGCACTTCCTGGCATGCATGCCAAAGTTGAGTGGCAGGCGCTGCTCAGCCTCCCCCCTGCTGACCCCACCCCCCCCAGTGTAGCCCGGAGGCTGGGGCCACAGGAGCTGCCTGCCTCGGCTCCCTCCTGCTGGCCGCATTTCCCCACTCTGCCCTGTCTGGAGTGGAGGCTACAGTCCCCGACTCCACAGCAAGGTAAGTGCTGGGGGGGGGGGGGGTGGAGCCTTGGCTTGGGGGTTGGGCAGTGGTGGGGGTGACCGGCGGCATGGATCAGCCCAGCTTGGGGCTTGGCTGGTGGCGCGTAGGCTGGCTGGGGGCCCGGGGGCCAGTTCAGGGGCCAGCTCAGGGGCCGGCGCAGCCTGACTCAGGGGCCAGCTGGGTGCCGGCTCAGGGCGTGGGGGCCAGCACGGCCTGTTGGGGGCCCAGGGACCAGTGCGGGGGCCAGCTGGGGACTCGGAGGCCTGCGTAGCCTTTCCCAGGGGCCAACTGGGGGCCTGGAGGCTAGCTGGAGGTTCGGGAGCTGGTGCAGCCTAGTCCAGGGGCCAGCTGGGGGCGTGGAGGCCGGCTGGAGGCCTGGGGGTGGTGCGGGGCCATCTGGGCACCTGGGGGCAGTGCAGGGGCTGGCGTGGCCTGGATCGGGGGCCAGCTAGGGGCCCGGGGACTTGCGCAGGGGCCGGCTCGGGTGCGGGGACTGGCTGGGGTGGGGGCCGGCTGAGTGGGGCAGACTTGTGCAGGGCTGGCTGGGGACCCGGGGGCTGGCTTGGAGCTGGCTGGGGACCTGGGGGCCAGCGTAGGGGCCGATTCGGGGGCGACGCGGCCTGACTTGGGAGCCAGCTCAGTGGTGCAGGGGCTGATGCGGGGTCTGGGGGTTGTCGAGGGCTAGGGCCTGGCAAGGCCTGGCTCGGTGCTTGGAGGTTTGGGGGCTGGCTCGGCGTCCAGCATGGCCCAACTCGGGGCTTCGGGGCCAGTTCAGAGTTTAATCCCTTGGGGGCCCCACAATGGGCCTTTGCCTAAAGCCCCAGAATACCTAAGGCCACCTCTGCTTTGACCTGAACTAAAGAAAAGCCAGTGTTTATGCTGAACATTTTATGGTATTCATGCTCATGAGTAATGTGCAGTTTGTATCCATTAAACTTAATTGACAGATCAGTTTTAAAATATGAGGGCCTAATGCTCTGCCTGGGGGTTACTGGGCAAAATGCCATTGATGTCAATAGGGCTATGCCTATATACACCAGCAGAGAATTTGATCCCAAATATTTTAGTTTTGCTTTTATTATGGTGTTCTGACTAGCTCAAAAGTTATTCTATTCCACTGTAGTAAACTCATAAACCACTGCATTTTATCCTGGTAATGACATATCTAGCAAAGAAGAAGAGCAATTACACCATTTTAAAAAACAAACAAGTAGTCTTGTAGCACTTTTAAAGACTAGCAAATGTATATGTTGCATGAGCTTTCGTGGAGAAAATCCCATAATTTCCTACCATGAAAGCTCATGTGATAAATAAATTTGCTAGTCTTTAAAAGTGCCGCAAGACTCCTTGTTTGTTTTGCTGAACTAAACTAATACAGCTACCCCTCTGGAACTTGTCTTGAAAGTTAAGCTGTTCACAGATTGGATCCCTCATCTTGCTGACAGGGAATATGTAAACTAGAGCAGAATAGGTATTCTACACTCCTATGCTATTGACTGATTCTGGAATAGAATTTAATTTTTGTCAAAGAATATCTTTATCATTGGGCCTATAACAGCACATTCATGATAAGTGGAGTCATACTCCAATTCTGACAGGATTAACTTCTGGAGGTTTTTAAGCCATAGCATTCATGAAAATGTTATGCCATCACCAGGTTTCCAAGACATGTTGTATGTGATGGTGATTAATAACTCTGGGCCCAAGTATTTATAATGGAATTTTCCTACTCAGTTATGAACTCTCCAGCGCTTTCAATTTATCATTAAACATAGATAATGTTTAATATTATAATATTCAGATTTGATTGTGTGAAGTAATTATATTTGAATTCTATAGCAAGTGATATAATAAGGTTTAGCTACTATCTAAGATGTAAATTGTGTTACACTTTAAATACACTCCGCTAGTTTGGTGTAACTTTAACACACAAAAGCGTCACATTGAATTGAAAGCTGATTTGAGAACTTTAAATATCACTAGAAGCCACTTAGGGCTAATGCATGTTTACTTCTATGGAATTGTTCACATACTCTTTCTTACAAGTCCTATCATTAGAACCAGTATTCATCTTAGAGAAGTTGCTTTTAAAGTGCATATAAATCAAAACTGCCCCCTCTGATCTATGACCAAATGCAATCTATCAGAGGACCGTCCTTTTAGCAGCAGGAGCTCGGGAAATGTATGGCTAAATCCCATGTGAAGAATTGATAGTATTGCTATGTTGGTTTGTTTTTAACAGTAAAGTATAATCTTTCTCATATGCACTCATAACTGAAAGTTAAATTTTGGCTTTGCTGCAAGCCCAGTGTTTAGACAGCACATAGCTGTGTTGCCTCAGGAGCAAAGGAAGCAGATCGTGATTTTGAATCACATTGGCATCCCAGTTTTTTTGAACTACTGAAGTCGGGGGTGAACCATGCCTATATCTTTCTGTGCATTCAGCCAGTACAGTGAGGGTAGAGAAAATAGGGTTCCACCATTCCGAGCTGCTTCCCACACAAGTGCAGGGATGGGAGGACACAGTGGCCTGAAGAAACTGTTTTCTCCTCTGTGCTGTGTAATACCTATGGTATTGTTAATCAGCTCCTCATGTCTCCTCGCACTGGTGCACAGGATGGGCCACGTTCTGACACAGGCGCAGGGTAAATGAGCAGACTGAGCAAGAGACAAGGACCAGACTCTACTACCTTTACTTTTGGGGTAGCACTCAATTCCACAAGTGGTGCCATTAGTTTCAATGGGGCTAGGCACGGAAGGAGATATTGCTCAATGTGAATACCGGGAGCATAATCATGTCTCAGGTTAATTATTAAAAGGAAAATATAACCAAGGATACTGGCTTACAAAATGTACACTGCTAATGTGTTTTGATGTTTCTTTTAACTATTTAAGTTAACACTTCACAGTGGATAAGTAAATGTTTTGTGCTAGCTATGTGTAAAGTAATAACATCTTTCTTACATGAGAATAAAGGGCTAAACATTTTCATGGAAACATGAATTTTGTTTGAAAAACAAACAAGTCTGGTTTGCTTTGGTCAATATTTTTTTAAATGAAAACCCCCCACTGCCCCCACTATTGCAGTTTTCCCTCTCTCTTCTTTTCTCCTTCTTTACAAATTGGAAAAAGGAGAGAAAAAGTAAACTTTAGGATTTTTCATTGAAAAAACAGACATTTTGACCAAAATACAATTTTTCTGAGAGGATTCTATTTTGGTTCAAACTTTGGTTAAAACTGAAATGATATTTTTCAGCTAGCTCTGTATAAGAGTTGAGATGATTGTTTAACTAGTATGTGATTTTTTAAAAACATTGATATTCTTATTATGTGTTGCTAGCATATCAGAATATTTAAACTATAGATTAATGTGCAAAAATATGAATGCTTATCCATTCACGCCTTCTGAATCTGCAAATCTGGGCTGGAAATCTCATCAACAGTTTCATTCATAAGCAGGGCCATCCCTTGGAGGAAGCAGGGCCTTGGGCCAATAGGCCTACGCAGGGCCCCACCCCTCCATGCTTCAGGGGAGTGTGGCGGGCCCACCGGCTCTCTCGGCCCCCCCAGGGAGCTGGCTCCAGAGGCTGAGGCCGCCGGTGGGGGAGCAGTCTCCGGCCCGGGTCGCCGAGGCCTCAGGCGCAGGGAGCCAGCTCCATCCTCGGCCCCGGCCCGGGAGGCTGAGGCTGCCAACGGAGAGCCAGCCACATGCGACTGTGTGGGGCAGGCTGGCCCAGAGGCCAGACTCCCCCCACATGCTCCGCCCCTGGGCCTGCCTGCTCCGCCTTGGCATAGTGCTCCCGGCTTGCCCCGCTCCGCTGCCTTCCGCTCGCTGCCAAAGGCAGCGGGGAGGGTTGCAGGAGTAAGCGGCCATGGTGGTGGGAGCCATGGCATGGGCCCTGTACTGCCCTGCTAGGAGCGGGACAGAGTGGGGCCCACGTAACAGCGGGGCCCATGGCGATCGCCCCGTTCACCCCCCCCCCCCCCAGGGACAGCCCTGTTCATAAGATTACAAGCTTCTTTCACTTTTGGACTCAGTTGGAAAAGGAACAAAAATAGCTTCCTCAGGGGTCACATGATGATAACCTAGTCTGTTCATTTCCTCTGGTATTAGCCATTTGGTCTAACCCAAATATGGCCATTTTTATGTTCTTAGTCTTTCCTTGTAGTTTTAGCTAGAAAATGGGAATGCAAAATGTGTACATTTATTTTTAAAGCAAATCCAAATATTTTGTAAACTTCAAGAAAATGTGTTTCTAACTCTGATTCTAGAAAAAGATTTGATCAGAAATGGGTTTCCATTTTTCCAGATCAGTTTGCTATACACTGTAGTCCCACAAGTTAGTCCTCACATATCTTTATTCTTTCTTTTTATCCTGTTTATGATTTCAAGTAACTGAATTAAACTATTGAAAGTCACAGAGAACTTTTCACAGTAGATTGTCACTATTGGGAGGACAAAGAGGATTGAAACCTTGATTAAGAAGAACAAACTTCTTTTCCAACCCCTCCTGATTTATTATCTGACTGGTCAGTGGCAACTGTATAGCAAGAAACTTGAAAGATATTCAGTTGCTGACAAACCTAAAAAATGACAATTTGCCTTTGTTGTTTTTAGAAGCATATACGAATTATTAGTTTTTTGGGGGGTTGGGTTTTTTTTAAGGACCTACAGAATTTAACACTTTGTACTTCCTCTCAGGCAAAAGAATGAATTCCTTTAAAAAGTCCATTTTATTCTGGCTCATAGCTTGTTCTTACTGCATCTGTGAAAGGTGATGAATGAGCTAATTCAGCTCTTTCAGACACATTTGATTGCTGGTGCCATCATCATGTCTTTGCATGTTTTAAGAAGTAAAACTCCAAGAAGCACTGCAAATCGTATTTCAGGTGGAAGTTGGAATTTAACAGTGCCAAATGTGCTTTTTTTCTTTTTTTTCTTTTTTTTTTTTTTTTTTGAGCTGAAACTAATGGTGATTTTTCACCACATGTGTATCAAAAATACCTTGAAGCTGACAATTGGGCTTCTTGCACTCTAGGCATAAGTTTCTAACTATGATGAGCTTCTATGTACAATGATGCAGCATTGTGCTTCCCCTCAGAATTCCCCCCCAATTCCCACCCACCCCTGCACACACACAAATAACAAAAATGTTGCTTCTCCCAATCATTTTGCTTAATACTCTCACCCTCCCACCCCTCACACATACACTAAACATGTTAGAGAAATATTTCTCAGGAAGTGAGCAGCAATGGGAAGAATGGACTTCCCATATCACCCACACAGACTTAGCCTAGGAGCCACTGAAAAAGACCTCAGCTCCTAATGGCACTTCTTCTAGCATGGCACAAGGCAGAAATGTCATCTCTCTTGAAGGAGAGGACTATAATAAACTTTTGATTCCTTGGGCAGCATCAGAGACTCCAATGGAAGGACTGTACATCTACATAGCCCCAAGAGTCTGCTTGGAAGCTACTGATGTCAGTAAAGCCAGCAGTCAGTGAACAAAGGGGAGGGAAATAATGTTCTGGTACTGCCAATCCCTAAGTGATGGTGCTATTAGACGGTTAAATGTTAAATAAACATGGATTAATAATAATTGATAAATAGGCAAGAATTGGGGGGTTAATTAATTATCAACCTAACATCTTCATAAATGGCCTTTGAAACCTCAGCTTTGCATGCCTGGTTTACAAGTATCAGAGAATTTTTTAACCATGTTTTACCTGTTTGAATGTAAAAAGAAAACACATCTTTCCAACTTTCACATCACAGTACGTGCAGAAATGAAAATATGTAAAGATGTATGCACAAATATTGTGTTCGAAGTATTTATACCCTCCTCATGTTTAGGAGAAAAAAATCCAATACCATATCACTGACCAATGCAGCTCCAATAGAAACCTTTTCAGAAAACTGTTCTGAAAACTTAAGAAATAAACAAACAAAAAACAGTTATTCGGGAGTGAATATGAGGAAATCAGAACACATTTGGGGATATTTCACAAATAGAAAAATGCATTGAATAGAGTATTCGTTGTTAGTGATCCATTTGGTCCTACTCTTTAGGTATTGATAGTGAGAGTTCTTAACAGAAACTGGTATTTGAGTTATATTCTTCCTTCCCCTTGCACCACAACCACCCAAGAGGAGCATACACAGTGAAATCATCATTCACAATTCATTCTCTTCAGTCATCTGCTCCTGAGTTCTTCAGCATCTGTGCCATTAGTACCAATACTTCTTGCCTCATAGCTGAACCCACAATAATGGTCTTTCCCTGCTGTGGGAAAATGAAGTCCTACTGAGGGAATGATTTCCAGGAGGCCTTTACAGATAAGAGAAGATTCTAGAAAATGAGCCATCCTCTTTCCATTGTGGGAGAAGAGGAAATGGCTTTTCTTTGTCTCTGTGCTTGTGGGTTTGCAGCCATAGATCTCATCTTTCTCCTAACCGCTGCTTTTTCTTACCCAGGATCCCCAAGGGCAGCAATTTTAAAATCTCTTTCACCCTTCTCCCCAATTTCTTTTTAAATGACTTATTTCTCTCTTGTATGCACAAAGTAGTAGGAGTTAGCCGTTCAAAAGGGTTGTTTTTTTCCTCAGAAAGTGAAAAATACAATATCTATCCTAAAAATTATAAAATGCTTATAATAAAATTGAAAAGTTCTTTTTCCTGTTGTTGACTGAAACTACTTTAGCACATTTTAGTTCACTTGTTCTCCCGGCATTGCTGATGTCATTTCATATGAGAGAGAGAGTCTGAAGGGATAACACAGACACAGAATGTCAGGTTATGGAGGAGCGGAAGCTGCTTCTATGAGGCCCGTTACCTCCTTTTATTATAGTGAACAAACAAGTTACATAAGATCAAGATAAGCACGGCAAGCATTCCTGTGCAAGAACGTAGCAGGATCCTAAGACATAATATGATAAATGTACTCAGTGTCTCTCACGCTCTCCCCCTCCGCCTGCCTGGCATTACTGCAGGTGCACGGTCTGTGATCATACATCAAGGTCAACTGGGTGTGCCCAGATGCACCGTCTCCGGGTGTGCCCAGGCGAGCTGTCTCTCTGCACAAGCACAGGCCATGAATCCCTACAGAGTCCTGTTTTCTTCTGTTTCAGCTTGACTGGTTAATGTGCCCTCAGTTAAATGAGAGAAGATGATGACCGTGCTTGGAAGCCTTTTGCAGTTTGTTAAGATGATGAACTAAATGCTAGTGGATGCTCCATTCTTTTACTTGAGGCCAGGCGCACACACAGGAAAAAGAGGATTTTCTGATAAAGAGTTTCCAATGCAGCTAAACATCACTTGCAGTGAATACGACTGCCTGGCATGTTTGTATTGATCAATTTACAAGTGGTTAATCACAGAGGCAAGCCATATCACAGATTAATGTACAGATACTGTAGGTGAAAAAATCACATAGACAGCTGAAGTGATAAGGATTAGCTATGGGTGACATGACTGGGTGAATGTTCATGCCATGTAGTATCAGGCTATAGTAAACAGAAACCATTATCACCCTGAGGAGCAATTGAAAATAATGGAATATACTGTCTTGGTATGATGTAATTAGTATTATATTCCAGAAGTTAAATAAATGTGTCCCAACTGTATTTCCAATTCATTGAGTTACTAGACACTTTGGGTAATTCTTTAGTTTATTTATGACTTTATTCAAATCCAAGTGATGTCTAAATGTTTAGTTGGCAAACAGGAAAGAAATACACAGAGAATGGTGATGAAATAACTGACTTATGGAAGCACATAATATTATTATATATTTTATATATGATGTATTATTATATTCCCTCCACACACCCCAAAGAATTCTTCTTTTAGATGACAGTAGAAAGATTTGTCTATGTCACTTAAAAGGCCATCTGTAGGAGTGTCCCCCTCACCGCCCAGGAACTTATTGGAACTCACCCTGTATAGTCAAATTCCAAAGGGGTAGCTGTGTTAGTCTATTGTAGAAAGACAACAGAGTCTTGTGGCACTTTTAAAGACTAACAGATTTATTAATCGCATGAGCTTTCGTGGGAGAAAATCCCACTTCGTCAGAAAGCGTCTGACGAAGTGGGATTTTCTCCCACGAAAGCTCATGCGAT